>SNQJ01S0004337.1:154587-184913 GCA_010110895.2 Picea sitchensis
GATAAGGATCTTTTCAGAGGTAAAAAGGTTAATTAATTAATTAAAGTGATTTAATTAATTAATTAAATATTAATAAAATGAAAGTCACTTTGGAGGGACAAGGTGAGCCAAAAAGTATAAAAGGAAGGCAAGGGCCTCTACTCTATTATTCATGTATTTCTATCTTTTGATATCTGGCTTCTAGCTAGTGAGCCCAACATTGGGGGTTTTGAGGGTTTTGACTTAACAAACCCTAGAGGATGATTTGGTTGTGAAAGATTCTACCTAACTTGTCCCAGGCTTGGTCTCGGAGATGCAATACACTCCCACACCATTCTAGTTCCAGATCTACTCAGTTACAGGAGGATTCTACATCAGTTGTATGTGCAAGTAGAGAGAGGGTGAACCATTTGAGGGTTTCCAACAAGGGGGACACACCATCCATTGAGGGAAGTTCATTGCAGGTGGTTGACAGGGTTTTTGGAGATTCTATCACCTGGGTTCTTCTTGTAGGGACTTAACCATCATTCCTAGTTCTTTCTGAGAGAGTTTTATGGTACAAATGATTTGCTAGAGCATTGGGATGAATTGAAGAGAAGGAGGGTGTTTCGGAGATTCAGATTTAGTCAGTTTGGAGGGGTTACACTTTAGATCTAACCCTGAGACTTCACCTAGTGACTTGCAGTGTCCAGATCTATAATCCTGGGGAGTTTCAGAGCATTTGGAGGCCTCCTTCATCATGGCCGAATTATTAGGGTTTCAGTCATCCAGTGGGGCGCACCATTCAGTGGAGGAGTTCAGGTCTACAGGGTTTGATAGGGATCTTGGAGATTTGGGCACCTGGGTTGTTCTTGCCATCATCCGGTCTACTATTTGGCATCTTTCTTGAGGTGATTGGACATCTGTGGCACTAGGGCCAAATTGTTGAGGAGCTTCAGCTATCCAGCAGGACGTGGCATTGGTCTTCATCTACTATCCAGCCTCTGGAGGCTTATTTTGTATTGTCGGGAGCATTTTGTAGCAACTATATTGTCTATTTTCTTGGCCATATGTTGAGCATTCCAAATCGGCATCTTCATTGTAGAAGGTTTCTCTATTTCAAGAATAAAAGCAATTTGAGATGTTTTGGCTTGTCTATCATATTGCATATTGTTGAGGTATGTTCCATTGTTGTCTCTTCTTGTTATTTTCTACAAACATTCATATAAACACATTAGTAAACCCTAAGGCCGAAATCAAGAGGCCATTCAGCAGGTAAACATAAGTAAACAAATAGATCAGCAAAGTGTTTGACGAAATACCACAACCAAAAAAAGTATAAAAAGACACCCAAAACCGTGATGATCCTGGCATAATGGCTTGGGATCATTATAGTGGTATCAGAGCTTAAATCCTGCAAACCTGAGGGGTCTTTCATAGGGATAAATGGATAGTTGGAAGGAAATGGATAGGATATCCTTTGAGATTACATATTCCGGCCTTAGTGAGGAAAATAGGGCTCTCATAACCTTTCCTCAGTATGTAGCCTTTAGAAAGCCTGATTGGAGAAAATGGGATATTTTACATGGGATCATCATAGCGGATAAACAGAAAAAAGAAGCAGATAGATGGATGGAAGAACAGAGAAACCCCACGCCCATTAGGAGCAACAAAGCTTGCCACTGTTGCAAGGGGTCATGGGAACCAGATCATAGGTGCAAGGGTAAGGATCAGAAGCACACTATTGAGGCACACTATGACAGTGATGATGAGATGTGTGAGGATGGAGCGATAGATGTGGATTTAGAGCAATCGGATGATGACAGTGATTCTTGCACAAAGGCTAGTGATAGTGACTCTACCTCAGAGGATAGTGATGATGATAGTGATAGTGATGATAGGATCGGCTTGCATTGATGTGGATGCACTCTTTAGTATTCAGGATGACCATAGCATGTGTTTAGACACAACTATATGGGATCCAGGAGTAGAGGATAGTAGCAGGTTGAGTGCACAGGAGGATATGGCTGCTCATACAGGGTACAGTGTGATTTAGGGGGAGATAGCATCTAGTGATGAGGTGCAGTGGCATACATGAGTACCCAACATCACAGTAGACAGTGGACAGTTTAGTACGTCATCTTATGCAGATGGTGTTTTTGGGGATGCTAGAATTGACACTAGCAGGACTGACACTAGCAGTGAGGGGTCTGAGATGGCACCTCAGCATGACCATAATCAAGAATCACACCACTTAACAACACAATTGAGAGTTAGTGAGGCTATGATCATGGCAACCACTAGACGTATTTATGACATGCATGCAGTGATGGCAGATTATTGTTGGAGAGCATCAGTGGCAAAGGGTAGCTCAGATGGAGGATTTTCCATGGATGATTTTCACACTCTCAGGAAGAGAGTGTCTATGATGAGGACTGACGACCAATAGTTGTTGACAGAAAAAGACTACCTACTGGGGATTGGCGAGTTGTATCACAGGGCCTTGAGGGGGCAGGAGTTGGAGGTAGATTGCCTCACTCAAGAGTTGGAGAGCACTCGAGGATTCTTGAGGGGCACATAGACAGCCTTTCAAGAATCGGAGTCTAGATCAGATGAGCTTCTTGAGGAGATCCATCAAAGATCCACTTCATCTATCCTGGTGGACACTCTGATATATCCTTCGGTCACATGGTTAGAGGATGTTGGTGGTCTAGCAGAGGGGCACCAGTTGATGGAGGACACTTCCATTTGTGTTCTGAGAGCAGTTGACCTCCACGTAGAGGTTGACGCAGTGGTACACCCCGGATCTGTGATGCACCATGAGTCTATGGGAGATGACATGAGTATGCCAGAGCATACAGTGATGAGTGATAGCTCATAGAGACATGCCAAGATGTATGGTGGGATTCAGAGGGGTGTATTAACTTGCAGGGAAGAGACACACTTAGGGGAGTATGCAGATGTCACTCATTTGCAGTAGCACATAGTTGTGGGGGATCACCTTCACCATTTGAGCAGTTGCACGGGAGATGAGAGATGGAGGTTGGTTGACCAGTAGTCATAGGAGTTACTTCCAGTTGTACTGGATGGTTGGGATTCAGGGATGACCACAGGAGAGTATTTATCATGGATACTGATGGATGAGCTTCTGGTCAAATCCTTGGGATTGACCAAAGCATGTGACACCTCCCAGTCCTACAGTCAGCTGTCGATGTTTCTGTTAGCCTATCCTGACACATTTATCATTGATAGTAGCATGAGGAGGATAGCAGATGAGCACAGAGGGCTTCTGACAGTGATCAGTCTCACATAGGAGAAGTTAGAAGAGATTGGAAGTGATAAACTTACAAGTTTTCCATGGGAATCGGGAGCTCATTGGGTGATTCGGATGTTTCACTACATGATGACCCAGGTTGCGCTCAAGAGCCACACACTCCACCTTGGTTTGGTTTGGAGTGGGTCTGTAGGTACTTGTCCTATGGGGCGAGACCTTTTGTTCCGCTTGATCATCATGATAGGTCATGGAGATGTTTGGACAGGTACTTCTTCTACAGAGGTGTCTTCACTGATACAGTTTCTGGACAACAGGTCCAATGGTCACAGGTATTTCAGCTGGAGGACCCAGGAGAGGAGGGTTCAGGATGTATGCAGGGGGTAGACAGTCATGGTCAGAGTAGTACAATGTCAGCATGAGGATCTTCGATAGAGGTTAGCATGGGACCGAGGGATTGCAGGATTGAGCAGTTCATTGACCAACAGGGGAGAGTGGACCATTGCAGGGGAAAGTTATTCTAACTTTCCATTGAGCTTCAGTGTTGAGAGGAGCGCATCACGTGCGGGTACCTCACAGAGGTCTTGCATCACCTCAGTTGGGCATCATCATGTGTAGTTAATGGAGGCAGTGTGGATCTTGGTAGAGACTAGGAGGATGGACTCTCTCCTGGATGAGGCCATGTGTCAGGCATAGGAGACTCACGGAGTTGGTGTATTTCAGGATTATGCGTCCCAGGGGTTAGCAGTTCATGTCTTGATATGGGACCCATGGAGAAGCATGTGTGATTGTTCATCTTTGGATGGGTTCTACTATGTATCACATAGGTGGACATGGGATCTTGGCATTATACTTGAGGAGATTCGGTTATTGCTTGAGGACAAACAATTTTCTAGCAGGGAGGACTGTAATGTCCCCACTTTGGGACATCATCACACTACAGAGATTTATGATGACCAGAGTAGAAAAAAGGATGTTATAGTGAGTACAGGGGTATTTGAGAGGCATTGTGGGGTCCATCTTGCATTGATCATCATATTCCATCATTATGAGCCATTCTACATAGGTTGGATTTGGTTTCATTGCATTCCGACGATTTCCATGATTTTGACTATTTTGAGCTATAAGTTAATTGAAATCACCGAAGAGGTCATTTTGGGCACATTACTTGGAGGAACCTCTTAGTCTAATAGCTCATTGGAATCGGGAGGAACAACACTACAGGATGGGACAACTAGAAGTGACTTTCAGTGGCCAGGGAAGCCACAAGGAGAGATAAGGAGATTTTAAGAGGTAAAAAGGTTAATTAATTAATTAAAGTGATTTAATTAATTAATTAAATATTAATAAAATGAAAGTCACTTTGGAGGGACAAGATGAGCCAAAAAGTATAAAAGGAAGGCAAGGGCCTCTACTCTATTATTCATGTCTTTCTATCTTTTGATATCTGGCTTCTAGCTAGTGAGCCCAACATTGGGGGTTTTGAGGGTTTTGACTTAACAAACCCTAGAGGACGATTCGATGGTGAAAGATTCCACCTAGCTTGTCCCAAGATTTGTCTCGGAGATGCAATACGCTCCCACACCATTCTAGTTCTAGATCTACTCAGTTACAGGAGGATTCTTCATCAGTTGTATGTACAGGTAGAAAGAGGGTGCACCATTTGAGGGTTTTCAGCAAGGGGGCCGCACCATCCATTGAGGGAAGTTCAGTCATCCAGTGGGGTTCACCATTCAGTGGAGGAGTTCATATCTACAGTGTTTGAGAGGGATCTTGGAGATTTGGGCACTTGGGTTGTTCTTGCCATCAACCGATATACTGTTTAGCATCTTTCTTGAGGTGATTGGACATCTGCGGCACCAGGGCCAAATTGTTGAGGAGCTTCAGCTATCCAGCAGGACGTGGCATTGGTCTTCATCTCCTATCCAGCCTTTGGAGGATTATTTTGTATTGTTGGGAGCATTTTGTACAAGCTCTATTGTTTATCTTCTTGGCCATCTGTTGAGCATTCCAGATCGGCATCTTGATTGTAGCAGGTTTCTCTATTTCATCAATAAAAGCAGTTGGAGATGTCTTGGCTTGTCTATCATATTGCATATGGTTGAGGTATGTTCCATGGTTGTATCTTCTTGTTATTTTCTGCAAACATTCATATAAACACATTAGTAAACCCTAAGGCCGAAATCAAGAGGCCATTCAGCAAGTAAACACAAGTAAACAAATAGATCAACAAAGTGTTTGACGAAATACCACAACCAGAAAAAGTATAAAAAGACACCCAAAACCGTGATGATCCTACCATAATGGCTTGGGATCATTACAGGTATAATATAATTTCTCAAGGAAAATCAGATCTACCAATGTTTAGACATAAAAAAACATGAATTACTAACATTAGAGAGGAAAATATCATATATTTATATTATAAATGTAAGAAACTACAATAAGATAAATACCTTGAGATCGTTGCAACACTTTCTCAGCCTAAGCTCTTTGAGTCTCCTCCTTAGCCCTCATAGTTCCATGGGTTACATTTCCTAGGGTCACAGTTCCAGAGTTCATAGTTTCAGAGGTCACAGTTCCACAGGTCATATTTATTGGGGTTATAGTTCCATAGGTCATGGTTCCAAAGGTCATAGTTCCATATTTCATAGCTCCAGATTTCAATGTTTTTAATGGCTTAGTTCCAGAGGTCATAGTTCCGTGGGTCATAGTTCCGTGGGTTACAGTTCCATAGGTCATAGTTCCATAGATCATATTTCCTCGGGTCATATTTCGAGAGGGAATTCCACAGGTCATAAATTTCTATAGGGCATAGTTCCACAGGTCATAGTTCCAGAGTTCAAAGTTCCAAGGGGCATAGTTCCAAAGTTTATAGTTCCACGGGTCATAGTTCTTGGGGTCACGGTTCTAGAGGTCATAATTCCACATGTCATAGTTCCTGGGCTCACAGTTCTAGGGGTCATAGTTCCATAAGTCATAGTTCGAGAGGTCATAGTTCCTGGTGTCACAGTTCTTGGGGTCACAGTTCCATGGGTCATAGTTCCTGGGGTCACAGTTCCAGAGGTCATAGTTCCTTGGGTCATAGTTCTAGAGGTCATAGTTCTTGGGGTCACAATTCTAGATGTCATAGTTCCTGGGGTCACATTTCTAGATGTCATAGTTCCACAGGTCATAGTTCCTGGGGTCATAGTTCCACAAGTCATAGTTCCTGGTGTCATAGTTCCATAGGTCATAGTTCCACAGGTCATAATTCCATAGGTCATTGTTCCAGAGGTCATAATTCAACATGTCATAGTTCCAAAGTTCAAGGTTCCAAAGTGCGTAGTTCCAGAGGTCATAGTACCACGAGTCATAGTTCCTGGGGTCACAGTTACATAGGTCATATTTCTTGGGGTCATAGTTCCAGAGGTAATTCCACAGGTCATAGTTCCATAGTTCAAATTTTTAAAGGGTGTAGTTCCAGAGGTCATTGTTTCACGGGCCATAGTTCCTGGGGTCACAATTCCAAAGTTCATAGTTCCACAGGTCATAGTTCCTTGGGTCATAGTTCCAGGGGTCATAGTTCCACAGGTCATAGTTCCAATTCGATAAGTTCCACAGGTCTTTATACCACTTGGATAAGCTCCCCTGAAGATAATGAGAAATCCTCTTTGTTTCCTTCCAATGGCTTTCCCATGGATCCTATGTCAACCAGGAAACCACACTAACAACAAAGGAAATATTAAGTGGATCGTGAGTCAAATAAATAAGGCTACCAACCAACTATCGATAGACAATTGCACTGAATTTCAAATAATCACACTCTTTGGTCAACTTTACCTCGGACTAAAAGGGTGTATCTTGGCAAAACTTTCAATTACATATTTAGGTTGAGAAATAAAGATATCATCATCCATTTGCAAAATTTGGATGCCTAAAAAGAAACATAAGAGACCGAGGCCAATAATTTCAAATGTATCTGCCAATTATTTCCTCAAGCCCAAAATTAATTCAAAATTGCTTCTATTTATGACTAAATCATCCACACACAATGCAATAAACAAGATTTCATATTTAGTTAAGGTAGAGGTCATCATAGAGAGCATGCACCTAGATGGGCTTTCTCCCCCATCCCCCCTTACAAAGAACTCAACATAATGTTTCAAAGGTTTATAAATGCAATGGGGAAATCCACAAAGGAAGACCCTCATGATTTGTGAAAAAAAATGGACAACATTTGTCAAGTTCCTATTCCCACTACAACCTCACATCATATGGCTTTGGCATTGGAAAATTGGGGATTAATAGGACAATTCACTAGGATCTGGCCAGAACCAAGAGCCATAGTAGTTTGGATTTAGAAAAAACTGGAATTTTTTTATCAAGGTTAATCTTACCCACTACTTTTGTGGGTGAGGTTTTTATGTCTTTTTGTTAAAAAACAAAGAAGACATGGATTTTAAATTTGTATTTATTTATTTGGATCTAGGGGTACGTATTTGAATAGTTGGAGGCCTAATTTCAACCTAAATCAAGACATCCCTACAATCGTTCATGTCTGGGTTTATTTACCTCACCTTCCACTCTATTGCTGGAATGGAGATACTATGAGAAGTATTAGGAACTCCCTAGATCATTATATAGATAGATCTTAACCAAAAGATCATATGTTTTCTTGTTCCAAAATATATTTCAAAGTTGACCTAGAAAAGGGGTTCCCAGAGGCAATCATTCTTAATGTGGATAATTGGATCCATTTTGTGAAGGACTAAAACAAAATCAATAGATCCAATCTTTTGAACGTGAAAAGGAAGAGCAATGGAAAATGATAAAAAGGAAGAAGATTGTGAAATAAGCTTCACAGTTAACTACCCCTAAAGAAAACATGGTGCCCCCCTAGGCCAATGAAACCTTCAGGCACAAGTCAAGACCAAACTCATGTAGTGAAACCAAAGACACTAGTGTATCCCTTGGGAGATGGGTTTGGAGAAAATGTGACGTAGGAGGAATTATACCACAAGTACTTAGTAACGATGGATGGAGGTCTGCTGGCAAAAACCAGATCACGAGTCTTGAGAAAATCCTTGGCCATATCGGGAGAGGAGAAAACTAAGGTGAGGGCGGAGCCGAGACATAGGGAAAAAAGAGGCTTGTATTTCAAAGAGAGATCTGCCAACGCTTTGTGCGAAAGCCTTCACATTATGTGAAGGTTTTCAATAATCGGAAAAGGAAAAGGCCCTCGAGACAGCCTTAATATTCTTCCCCAGAAGAAGAAGTCCCATGTCACCATAAAGGCAAGAAGAAGAGCAGTACTGCAAAGTTATGTTCCATTAATCCACTCTCAAGATCTCGATGATTATCAAAGCCTTCATTGTGAATGGGATTCCTGTGGCGCTCATGCTCGACTTTTGTCTAATCCTCTCAATTTAAATTGTTTCGTGCTATCAATTCCCTCCTTTTAAATTTTAAAATTTAAATCCCCTTTTGATCGTCCACGTCACACGCGTACTCTGCATACCACTGTCCACGTTGCCAACATATTCTGCATACCTTGAAAGTGGTGCTAAAGGAGACAATGGTGTTAAGACATGGTATGGGGATTCTATGGTATGGCATGAGAAATGAAGGACCATACACCGACCTCCCATCATTGGACTTATGCATGGTGGATAGCGTTTTCCCATGCTATACCAATATAAATAAGATAGTGTGACCATACTTCAAATGGAAGACCATAAATTCTTTAAAGAATAATATTACAATGATGAAAACTTTTGGACACATGATCGTTGAATTCCATACCCCACGAAGTCAATATAGCAATGGCATGTTGTACTGTGCCACATGACAATTGCTAGCATTGTCTTTTGTCTTCCATGTGTCGGCAAGTCATTGTGCCACCAGTCATCACAACTTACCCATCACCTACTCGTCGTTGGAGTCACCATCGAGCTGTCATCTATGTGGTGTTGCATTGATGTCGGAATTCCATCCATTGGCAGTTCCAACACCTTGGAGAAATGGTTTTACAAAACCAGTTAGCCGAGCTGAAGATTTGTAGGGTTCAAAGAGCTAGCTTTACCATCTCATGGCTTAGGGGCTTGGTTTTGTGCGGGGATAAGTTCATAGACACATGGCTTGGGCGCTTGGTTTTGTGCAGGGATAAGTTCATAGACAAATGGCTCTACTCTTGGTTGTAGTCACTTAACACTTGGTTCCAACTTCCAATGATTTATAAAGGAACTCTTTAGACATCAACATTGTTTAAAGTTTTATAATTTTGGTATTTTTCATTGGAATCTAGTGATATAAATTTGGGTAAAATCACTATTTTTGTTATTTAAATTGTATTTGTGAATGTCTAAGTTAGATTCAATCTCATGAAAACTCTTGGGGCATTGATATTATACAAACTTAACCACTCAAATATGTAGATCCAACAATTTCTCATCTAGCCAAAACTAAAGGGATAATATCCCAAAGTGCCAAAAAATATAATACTTGGACATTATCTTTCAACACCTTTCAAGTGTTTGGCAATTGCTTTGGACATAACTCTCCAATTCTTGATTTAGGTCCATGATTTAATACTTGGGTATATGAATATTTAAAAATTGGAAGAGTATTCATATCTTTAGATCTAACTATTTCCTAATTTAGATGGTGTAGTGAAGAGAATATATCAACAAACAACAACCCAATCGTATTACATTAATGGAAGCATTATCTCCAATACCCTCTCTTAATGCTTACATTATGAAAATTACAATCATAAAAAGAGTTTTTAAATGAGATTTAGAAATTGGAAGAATAATAATATACACAAAATTATTCTGGTATATTATAAAAAAACACATGTTTACACATAGTTATAACTCTATTATATAAAGTTATTTAAATTTAACTTTTACAACTGATACTCCTTATTCAATAAACCAAGACTTGAGAGATAATAATTTTGCCAAATTTTAAAATTGAAAATAAATGAAGATAAAGAGGATCTTATCGGACTAAAAATTACTACGAGATATGGACAAAAGAGTTATTCCATAAAATGAACATAAACTTAACAGAGTCATTTTAAAGATATAATAGAACCCTTTCTCCTAATG
Source organism: Picea sitchensis (assembly GCA_010110895.2). Taxonomy (NCBI): domain Eukaryota; kingdom Viridiplantae; phylum Streptophyta; class Pinopsida; order Pinales; family Pinaceae; genus Picea; species Picea sitchensis. The sequence continues at coordinate 164,911 of SNQJ01S0004337.1, forward strand.
TCTATGTTGTTCTCTTTTTCTTTTTGTAAAACGTCGCCTTTATATGAGAGGGATGCCTACTCTTTTTTGCCCATTTTTCTCCTAAAGAGTCGTCCTGAACTTTGGCTGAGTCGTGATTAATTTTCTCTCTTTTCTGGCTTTCTAAAAGTACCCATCAAATGAGAGCATCATAAGAAAAATTAAAGATCCCATTCTCTTTTTGCTCTTTCAATTTTTAGGTTTTATTTTTATAAATTCTTCAATTATCATCGTATATATAATATAAGAAGTTAGTTCATTTTCAAGTCCAAATTTCGTCTATAAATATAAACCTCTTCCATACATTCTATACGATTTTACTCTATGAAGGTTATGCTACAAAATTGTATCAAAGATTGAGAAATCCCTTGCTTCCACCCACCTTTCTTATCTTTCTCTTTACCTCATGCTGCCCAAATTCCTCTCCCCTACCAGTTGGTTCATCCTTCCTATAATAGAATGAATCATTAAGCACCATATAATGACTTAATCATTTATTTTATCTATAAAATAATAAATAGTAAATCTCCATCTTATCCATTCCATTAAATAATAAATAATAGATATCCATCTTATCTCATAACTCCATATCCCACAAACTCCACAGAACTTTGGTAAATAATAAATAGTATATACCAATAAACAAAAAATGAACTAATATTAATTCATGGTCCTTAAATCTCATAACCCCATATCCCAGAAACTCCACAGAGTTATATGAGGCAAATCGATGGGTGGAAGGAATGGGCCTACATCATTTTAGTTGTTGAATGATATATGGTAAATTTTCTATTTTATATTTTAAGTAGGTGGTGGTATGTGTTTTTATTTTGGGATGTCAACTCCATTTACCCATTTGAAAAGAGGTGTAATTTAAAAAAGAGGTGTTGTTTATCTTAAAAAAGAGGTGTTGTTTATGTTAATTTTATTAACAAATTTGAAATAGAAGTATTGTTGGGAAAAAGTAGACAGAAAAAAAAAAATTGAAAGATAATAACTTTTAGTTAAATGGCTATCTTAGTACAAATATTATTCAACTTGATTGGTATTTAAATTATTGTTTTTATAAAATAGTTAAATTTTATTTATTAATATATAAAATATTAATATTTGTATTGTAATTTATTAAATTATTAATTATTTATGGAACAAGGAACTTTTAGCCTAGCCATTTATATAATTGTTAAAGTCAATTTAAAGTACACATACTCTATTACTTTAAATTCTTCTTTAATCTCTTAGGATGAAATACATGTTCTTAATTATTATTATTCAAATAATTTAAATTACATATTACTTAATCAAATTTATTTTATTGAAAAAAAAACAAATTTTGTGTTACCCAATATAATCAAATTACAGGTTGGCTTTGGTTTCATTGCATTCTAACGATTTCCATGATTTTGACTATTTTGAGCTATAAGTTAATTGAAATCACTGAAGAGGTCATTTTGGGCACATTACTTGGAGGAACCTCTCAGTGTAATAGCTCATTGAAATCGGGAGGAGCAACACTACAAGATGGGATGGCTAGAAGTGACTTTCAATGGCCAGGGAAGCCACAAGGAGAGATAAGGATCTTTTCAGAGGTAAAAAGGTTAATTAATTAATTAAAGTGATTTAATTAATTAATTAAATATTAATAAAATGAAAGTCACTTTGGAGGGACAAGGTGAGCCAAAAAGTATAAAAGGAAGGCAAGGGCCTCTACTTTATTATTCATGTCTTTCTATCTTTTGATATCTGGCTTCTAGCTAGTGAGCCCAACATTGGGGGTTTTGAGGGTTTTGACTTAACAAACCCTAGAGGACAATTCGATGGTGAACGATTCCACATAACTTGTCCCAAGATTGGTCTCGGAGATGCAATACACTCCCACACCATTCTAGTTCCAGATATACTTAGTTACAGGAGGATTCTACATCAGTTGTATGTGCAGGTAGAGCGAGGGTGCACCATTTGAGGGTTTCCAGCAAGGGGGGCGCACCATCCATTGAGGGAAGTTCATTGCATGTGGTTGGAAGGGTTTTTGGAGATTCTATCACCTAGGTTCTTCTTGCAGGGACTTAACCATCATTCCTAGTGCTTTCTGAGAGAGTTTTATGGTACAGATGATTTGCTAGAGCATTGGGACAAATTGAAGAGAAGGAGGGTGTTTTGGAAATTCAGATCTAGTCATTTTGGAGGGGTTACACTTCAGATCTGACCTTGAGACTTCACCTAGTGACTTGCAGTGTCCCGATCTATATTCTTGGGGAGTTTTAGAGCTTTTGGAGGCCTCCTTCATCAGGGCCGAGTTATTAGGGTTTCAGTCATCCAATGGGGCGCACCATTCAGTGGAGGAGTTCATATCTACAGGGTTTGAGAGGGATCTTGGAGATTTGGGCACCTGGTTTGTTCTTTCCATCAGGCGATCTACTGTTTAGCATCTTTCTTGAGGTGATTGGACATCTGTGGCACTAGGGCCAAATTGTTAAGGAGCTTCAGCTATCCAACAAGACGTGGCATTGGTCTTCATCTCCTATCCACCCTTTGGAGGATTATTTTGTATTGTCGGGAGAATTTTGTAGCAGCTCTATTGTCCATCTTCTTGGCCATCTATTGAGCATTCCAGATCGACATCTTCATTGTAGAAGGTTTCTCTATTTCATGAATAAAATTAGTTTGAGATGTTTTGGCTTGTCTATCATATTGCATATGGTTGAGGTATGTTCCATGGTTGTCTCTTCTTGTTATTTGCTGCAAACATTCATATAAACACACTAATAAACCCTAAGGCCAAAATCAAGAGGCCATTCAGCAAGTAAACACAAGTAAACAAATAGATCAGCAAAGTGTTTGACGAAATACCACAACCAGAAAAAGTATAAAAAGACACCCAAAACCGTGATGATCCTGGCATAATGGATTGAGATCATTACAGTGGTATCAGAGCTTAAATCATGCAAACCTGAGGGGTCTTTCATAGGGATAAATGGATAGTTGGAAGGAAATGGATAGGATATCCTTTGAGATAACATGCTTCGAGATAACATATTCTGGCCTTAGTGAGGAAAATAGGGCTCTCATAACCTTTCCTCAGTATGTAGCCTTTAGAAATCCCGATTGGAGAAAATGGGATATTTTACATGGGATCATCATAGCGGATAAAAAGAAAGAAGAAGCAACTAGATGGATGGAAGAACAGAGAAACCCCATGCCCATTAGGAGCAACAAACCTTCCCACTATTGCAAGGGGTCATGGGAACCAGATCGTAGGTGCAAGGGTAAGGATCAGAAGCACACTATTGAGGCACACTATGATAGTGATGATGAGATGTGTGAAGATGGAGCGATAGATGTGGATTCAGAGCAGTCAGATGATGACAGTGACTCTTGCACATAGGCTAGTGATAGTGACTCTACCTTAGAGGATAGTGATGATGAATCTTGCACAAAGGCTAGTGATGCTTGCACGCTTGAGGAGGATGATGACCCTTGTGTAGTGGATAGGCAGCTGGATGGACAAGACAATAGCACCAGTGTATCAACAGACATATCACATACCATTGATGTCTTTACGTCTCAGCAGAGTAGTGACACTATTGAGGAATCACACGTGTTTTCACCTACAGACGACCAGCCTCCTATGGGGGCCATGACACATCTGTCATTTGTTCAAACACCCATGATAGCCACATCACATGAGGAGATCAGTGGCACGCCAGGTATGATGGATGAGCCTAGTGTGAATGATGCACGCCATGGACAGGTAGACCCACAGATCCAGGAGGAGGTACGAGACATATGTGCAATTGACCTCACACATACAGGTCAGCCAGAGGAGATTGAGTCACAGCTATTGGAGACTCCATTGGTTGAGTAGATTGTAGAGGATGACAGGTTGGCAGAGAAGTTACTTTTAGGATCGGCTTGCATTGATGTGGATGCGCTCTTTAGTATTCAGGATGACCATAGCATGTGTCTAGCCACAACTATATGGGATCCAGGTGTAGAGGATAGTAGCAGGTTGAGTGCACAGGAGGATACGGTTGCTCATACAAGGTACAGTGTGATCCAGGGGGAGATAGCATCTAGTGATGCAGTGTAGTGGCATATAGGAGTACCCAATAGCACAGTAGACAGTGGACAGTTCAACACGTCATCTTATGCAGATGGTGTTTTTGGGGATTCTAGAGTTGACACTAGCAGAACTGACACTAGCAATGAGGGGTCTCAGATGGCACCTCAGCATGACCATGATTAAGAATCACACCACTTAGCAGCACAGTTGAGAGTTAGTGAGGCTATGATCATGGTAGCCACTAGACGTATTTATGACATGCATGTAGTGATGGAAGATTACTGTTGGAGAGCATCAGTGGTACAGGGTAGCTCAGATGGAGGATTTTCAATGGATGATTTTCACACTCTCAGGAAGAGAGTGTATGTGATGAGGACTGACTACCAATAGTTGTTGACAGACAGAGACTACCTACTTGGGATTGACGAGTTGTATCACAGGGCCTTGAGGGGGCAGGAGTTGGAGGTAGACCGACTCACTCAGGAGTTGGAGAGCACTTGAGGATTCTTGAGGGGCACATAGACAACCCTTCAAGAATCAGAGTCTAGATCAGATGAGCTTCTTGAGGAGATTCATCAAAGATCCACTTCATATATCCTAGTGGACACTCTGATATATCCTTTGGTCACATGGTTAGAGGATGTTGGTGGTCTAGCAGAGGGGCACCAGTTGATGGAGGACACTTCCATTTGTGTTCCGAGAGCATTTGACCTTCATGTAGAGGTTTACCCAGTGATACACCCCAGATCTGTGATGCAACATGAGTCTACGGGAGAGGACATGAGTATGCCAAAGCATACAGTGATGAGTGATAGCTCATAGAGACATGCCGAGATGTATGGTGGGATTCAAAGGGGTGTATTGACTTGCAGAGAGGAGACGCACTTAGGGGAGTATGCAGATGTCACTCATTTGCAGCAGCACATAGTTGTGGGGGATCACCTTCACCATTTCAGCAGTTGCATGGGAGATGAGAGATGGAGGTTGGTTGACCAGCAATCGGAGGGGTTACTTCCATTTGTATTGGATGGTTAGGATTCGGTGATGACCACGTGAGAGTATTTATCATGGATACCAATGGATGAGCTTCTGGTCGAATCCTTGGGATTGACTAAAGCATGTGACACCTCCCATTCCTACAGTCAGCTACCGATGTTTCTGTTAGCCTGTCCTGACACATTTCTCATTGACAGCAACATGAGGAGGATAGTAGATGAGCACAGAGGGCTTCTGATAGTGATCAGTCTCACACAGGAGAAATTAGACGAGATTGGAAGTGATAAAGTTCCAAGTTTTCCATGGGATCCGGGAGCTCATTGGGTGAGTCGGATGTTTCACTACATGATGACCCAGGTTGCGCTCGAGAGCCACACACTCCACCTTGGTTTGGATTGGAGTGGGTCTGCAGGTACCTGTCCTATGGGGCGAGACCTTTCCTTCCGCTTGATCATCATGATAGGGCATGGAGATGTTTGGACAAGTACTTCTTCTACAAAGGTGTCTTCACTGATACAGTTTCTAGACAACAGGTCCAATGGTCACAGGTATTTCAGCTGGAGGACCCAGGAGAGGAGGGTTTAGGATGTATGCAGGGGGCAGACAATCATGGTCAGAGTAGTGCAGTGTCGGCATGAGGATCTTTGATAGAGGTTAGCATGGGACCGAGGGATTGCAGGATTGAGCAGTTCATTGACCAACAGGGGAGAGTGGACCATTGCAGGGGAAAGTTATTCTAACTTTCCATTGAGCTTCAGTGTTGAGAGGAGCGCATCGTGTGCGGGTACCTCATGGAGGTCTTGCATCACCTCAATCGGGCATCAACATGTGCAGTTGATGGAGGCCATGTGGATATTGGTAGAGACTAGGAGGATGGACTCACTCCAGGATGAGGCCATGTGTCAGGCATAGGAGACTCATGGAGTTGGTGTATTTCAGGATTATGCTTCCCAATGGCTAGTAGTTCATGACTTGATATGGGACCCAGGGGGCAACATGTGTGATTGTTCATCTTTGGATGGGTTCTACTATGTATCCTACAGGTGGACATGGGATCCTGGCATTATACATGAGGGGATTCGGTTATTGATTGAGGACAAGCAATTTTCTAGCAGGGAGGACTCTAATGTCCCCACTTTGGGACATCATCACAGTGCAGAGATTTATGATGACCAGAGTAGCCAGATGGATGTTATAGTGATTACAGGGGTATTTGAGAGGCATTGTGGGGTCCATCTTGAATTGATCATCATATTCCATCATTATGAGCCATTCCGCATAGGTTGGCATTGGTTTCATTACATTCCGATGATTTCCATGATTTTGACTATTTTGAGCTATAAGTTAATTGAAATCACTGAAGAGGTCATTTTGGGCATGTTACTTGGAGGAACCTCTCAATGTAATAGCTCATTGGAATCGGGAGGAAAAACACTACAAGATGGGACGGCTAGAAGTGACTTTCAGTGGCCAGGGAAGCCACAAGGAGAGATAAGGATCTTTTCAGAGGTAAAAAGGTTAATTAATTAATTAAAGTGATTTAATTAATTAATTAATTATTAATAAAATGAAAGTCACTTTGGAGGGACAAGGNCTTTCAGTGGCCAGGGAAGCCACAAGGAGAGATAAGGATCTTTTCAGAGGTAAAAAGGTTAATTAATTAATTAAAGTGATTTAATTAATTAATTAATTATTAATAAAATGAAAGTCACTTTGGAGGGACAAGGTGAGCCAAAAAGTATAAAAGGAAGGCAATGGCCTCTACTCTATTATTCATGTCTTTCTATCTTTTGATATCTGGATTCTAGGTAGTGAGCCCAACATTGGGGGTTTTGAGGGTTTTGACTTAACAAACCCTAGAGGACGATTCAATGGTGAAAGATTCCACCTAACTTGTCCCAAGCTTGGTCTCGGAGATGCAATACGCTCCCACACCATTCTAGTACTAGATCTACTAAGTTACAGGAGGATTCTACATCAGTTGTATGTGTAGGTAGAGAGAGGGTGCACCATTTGAGGGTTTCTAGCAAGGGGGGCGCACCATCCATTGAGGGAAGTTCATTGCAGGTGGTTGGCAGGGTTTTTGGAGATTCTATCACCTGGGTTCTTCTTGCAGGGACTTCACCATCATTCCTAGAGATTTCTGTGAGAGTTTTATGGTACAGATGATTTGCTAGAGCATTGGGACGAATTGAAGAGATGGAGGGTGTTTCGGAGATTTAGATCTAGTCAGTTTGGAGGGGTTACACTTCAGATCTGACCCCGAGAATTCACCTAGTGACTTGCAGTGTCCCGATCCATATTCTTGGGGAGTTTTAGAGCATTTGGAGGCCTCCTTCATCAGGGCCGAATTATTAGGGTTTCAATCATCCAGTGGGGTGCACCATTCAGTGGAGGAGTTCAAATCTACAGGGTTTGAGAGGGATCTTGGAGATTTGGGCACCTGGGTTGTTCTTTCCATCTCCCGATCTATGGTTTGGCATCTTTCTTGAGGTGATTGGACATCTGTGGCACCAGGTCCAAATTGTTGAGGAGCTTCAACTATCCAGCAGGATGTGGCATTGGTCTTCATCTCCTATCTAGCCTTTGGAGGCTTATTTTGTATTGTCGAGAGCATTTTCTAGCAGCTCTATTGTCTATCTTCTTGGCCATCTATTGAGCATTCCAGATCGGCATCTTCATTGTAGCAGGTTTCTCTATTTCATGAATAAAAGTAGTTTGAGATGTTTTGGCTTGTCTATCATATTGCATATGGTTGAGGTATGTTCCATGGTTGTCTCTTCTTGTTATTTGCTGCAAACATTCATATAAACACATTAGTAAACCCTAAGTCCGAAATCAAGAGGCCATTCAGCAAGTAAACACAAGTAGACAAATAGATTAGCAAAGTGTTTGACGAAATACCACAACCAAAAAAAGTATAAAAAGACACCCAAAACCGTGATGATCCTGGCATAATGGCTTGGGATCATTACATGTATAATATAATTTCTCAAGGAAAATCAGATCTACCAATGCTTAGACATAAAAAAACATGAATTACTAACATTAGAGAGGAAAATATCATAATCTATATTATAAATGTAAGAAACTACAATGAAATAAATACCTTGAGATCGTTGCAACACTTTCTCAGCCTAAGCTCTTTGAGTCTCCTTCTTAGCCCTCATAGTTCCACGAGTTATAGTTGCTAGGGTCACAGTTCCAGAGGTCATAGTTCTTGGGGTCATAGTTTCAGAGGTCACAGTTCCACATGTCATAGTTATTGGGGTTATAGTTCCATAGGTCATCGTTCCACAGGTCATAGTTCCATAGGTCATAGCTCCAGATTTCAAAGTTTTAAAGGGCTTAGTTCCAGAGGTCATAGTTCCATGGGTCATCGTTCCTAGGGTTACAGTTCCAGAGGTCATAGTTCTATAGATCATAGTTCTTGGGGTCATAGTTCCATAGGTCATTCCACAAGTCATAAATTTCTATAGGGCATAGTTCCACAGGTCATAGTTCCAGAGTTCAAAGTTCCAAGGGGCGTAGTTCCAAAGTTTATAGTTCCACGGTTCATAGTTCTTGGGGTCACGGTTCTAGAGGTCATAATTCCGCATGTCATAGTTCTTGGGGTCACAGTTCTAGGGGTCATAGTTCCACAAGTCATAGTTCGAGAGGTCATAGTTCCTAGGGTCATAGTTCTTGGGGTCACAGTTCCATGGCTCATAGTTCCCGGGGTCACAGTTCTAGAGGTCATAGTTCCTTAGGTCATAGTTCTAGAGGTCATAGTTCTTGGGTCACAGTTCTAGATGTCATAGTTCCACAGGTCATAGTTCCTGGGGCCATAGTTCCACAAGTCATAGTTTCTGGTGTCATAGTTCCACAGGTCATAATTCCATAGGTCATTGTTCCAGAGGTCATAGTTCAACATGTCATAGTTCCAAAGTTCAAGGTTCCAAAGTGTGTAGTTCCATAGGTCATAGTACCATGAGTCATAGTTCCTGGAGTCACAGTTACATAGGTCATAGTTTCTGGGGTCATAGTTCCTGAGGTAATTCGACAGGTCATAGTTCCATAGTTCAAATTTCCAAAGGGTGTAGTTCCAGAGGTCATTGTTTCACGGATCATAGTTCCTGGGGTCACAATTCCAAAGTTCATAGTTCCATAGGTCACAGTTCCTTGGGTCACAGTTCCAGGGGTCATAGTTCCATAGGTCATAGTTCCAATTCGATAAGTTCCACAGGTCTTTATACCAATTGGATAAGTTTCCCTGAATATAATGAGAAATCCTCTTTGTTTCCTTCCAATGGCTTTCCCATGGATCCCAAGTCAACCAAGAAACCACACTAACAACAAAGGAAATATTAAGTGGATTGTGAGTCAAATAAATAAGGGTACCAACCAACTATCGATAGACAATTGCATTGAATTTCAAATAATCACTCTTTTGTCAACTTTACCCCGGACTAAAAGGGTGTATCTTGGCAAAACTTTCAATTACATATTTAGGTTGAGAAATAAAGATATCATCATCCATTTGCAAAATTTGGATGCCTAAAAAGAAACATAAGAGACCGAGGCCAATAATTTCAAATGTATCTGCCAATTATTTCCTCAAGCCCAAAATTAATTCAAAATTGCTTTTATTTATGACTAAGTCATCCACACACAATGCAATAAACAAGATTTCATATTTAGTTAAGGTAGAGGTCATCATAGAGAGCATGCACCTAGAAACCCTCGAATAAGTGAATTGGAGATCAACTACAACAATGGAGTCCTCTCCTAGAGGGGCTTTCTCCCCCATCCCCCCTTGACAAAGAACTCAATATAATGTTTCAAAGGTTTATAAATGCAATGGGGAAATCCACAAAGGATAACCCTCATGGTTTGTGAAACAAAATGGACAACATTTGTCAAGTTCCTGTTCCCACTACAACCTCACATCATATGGCTTTGGCATTGGAAAATTGGGGATTAATAGGACAATTCACTAGGATCTGGCCATAACCAAGAGCCATAGTAATTTGGATTTAGAAAAACTGGAATTTTTTTATCAAGGTTAATCTTACCCACTACTTTTGTGGGTGAGGTTTTTATGTCGTTTTGTTAAAAAACAAAGAAGACACATATTTTAACTTTTGAAGCCAGTTGTATTTTTTTTTTTTGATCTAGGGGTACGTATTTGAATAGTTGGAGGCCTAATTTCAACCTAAATCAAGACATCCCTACAATCATTCATGTCTAGGTTCATTTACCTCACCTTCCACTCTATTGCTGGAATGGAGATACTATGAGAAGTATTAGGAGACATCCCTACAATAGTTCATGTCTAGGTTCATTTACCTCACCTTCCACTCTATTGCTGGAATGGAGATACTATGAGAAGTATTAGGAACTCCCTAGATCATTATATAGATAGAGCTTAACCAAAAGATCATATGTTTTTTTTGCCAAAATATGTTTCAAAGTTGACCTAGAAAAGGGACTCCTAGAGGGAATCCTTCTTACTCTGGACAATTGGATCCATTTTGTGAAGGACTAAAACAAAATCAGTAGATCCAATCTTTTAAACGTGAAAAGGAAGAGCAGTGGAAAATGAAAAAAAGGAAGAAGATTGTGAAATAAGCTTCACAATTAACTACCCCTAAAGAAAGCATGGTGCCCCACTAGGCCAGTGAAACCTTGAGGCACAAGTCAAGACCAAACTCATGTAGTGAACCAAAGACACTAGTGTATCCCTTGGGAGGAATTATACCACAAGTACTTAGTAACGATGGATGGAGGTCTGCTGGTGAAAACCAGATCACAAGTCTTGAGAAACTCCTTGGCCATATCGGGAGAGGAGAAAACTAAGATGAGGGCGGAGCCGAGCCGTAGGGATAAAAGAGGCCTGTATTTCAGAGAGAGATCTGCCAACGCTTTGTGCGGAAGCCTTCCCATTATGTGAAGGTTTCCAATAATCGGAAAAGGCCCTGGAGGCAGCCTTAAGAAGTCCCATGTCGGCATAAAGGCAAGAAGAAGAGTAGTACTGGAAAGTTGAAGGTAAAACTCTTCTCCACAAGCAGAGATTTGTTCCATTAATCCACTCTCAAGCTCTCGATGATTATCAAAGCCTTCATTGCGAATGGGATTCCTGTGGCACTCATGCTCGGCTTTTCTCTAATCCTCTCAATTTAAATTCTTCCGCGCTATCAATTCTCTCCTTTAAAATTTTAAAATTTAAATCCCTTTTGATCGTCCACGTCGCGAGCATACTTTGCATACCACTGTCCACATCGCCAACATATTTTGCATACCTTGAAAGTGGTACTAACAGAAACGATGGTGTTAAGACATGATATGGGGATGCTATGGTATGGCATTAGAGATGAAGGACCATACAGCAGCCTCCCCATTATTAGACTGCTACATGGTGGATAGTGTTCGCCCATGCTATACCAATACAAATAAGATAGTGCTTAAAGACCATAATCTCTTTAAAGAATAATACTACAATGACGAAAACTTTCGGACACATGATCGTTGAATTCCATATCCCACGAAGTCAATATAGCAATGGCGTACTGTACTGTGCCACGTGGCAATTGCTAGCATTGTTTGTCTGCCATGTGTCGGCGAGTCATTGTGCCACCGGTCATCACAGCTTACCCGTCACCTACTCGTCGTTGGAGTCACCGTCGAGCTGTCATCTATGTGGTGTTGCGTTGACGTCGAAATGTCATCCATTGGCGGTTCCAACACCTTGGAGAAATGGTTTTACAAAACCAGTTAGCCGAGCTGAAGATTTGTAGGGTTCAAAGAGCTAGCTTTACCGTCTCATGGCTTAGGGGCTTGGTTTTGTGCGGGGATAAGTTCATAGACACATGGCTTGGGCGCTTGGTTTTGTGCAGGGATAAGTTCATAGACACATGGCTCTACTCTTGGTTGTAGGCGCTTAACTCTTGGTTCCAACTTTCAATGATGTCTAAAGAAGAAAATCTTTAGACATCAGCATTGTTTAAAGTTTTTAAATTTTGGTATTTTTCATTTGAGTAAAATCACTATTTTTTTTATAATATAAGAAATTAGATCATTTTCAAGTCCAGATTTCGTTTATAAATATAAACCTCTTCCATACATTCTACAAGATTTTACTCTGTGAAGGTTATGCTACAAAAAATTTGTCAAAGATTGAGAAATCCCTTACTTCCACCTACCTTTCTTATCTTTTTCTTTGCCTCATGCTGCCCAAATTCCTCTCACCTACCCGTTGGTTCATCCTTCCTATAATGGAAGGAGTCATTAAACACCATATAATGACTCAATCATTTATTCTATCTATAAAATAATAAATAATAAATAATAAATAGTAAATCTCCATCTTATCCATTCCATTAAATAATAAATAATGGAAATTCTATCTATAAAATAATAAATAATAAATAGTAAATCTCTATCTTATCCATTCCATTAAATAATAAATAATGATTTAATCATTTATTCTATCTATAAAATAATAAATAATAAATCTCCATCTTATCCATTCCATTAAATAATAAATAGTAGATAACCATATTATCTCATAACCCCATATCCCACAAACTCCACATAGCTCTGGTAAATAATAAATAGTATATGCCAATAAACAGAAAATGAACTAATATTAACTCATGGTCCTTAAATCTCATAACCCCATATCCCAGAAACTCCACAGAGTTATCTGAGGCAAATCGATGGGTGGAAGGAATGTGCCTACCTCATTTTAGTTGTTGAATGATATATGGTAAATTTTTTATTTTATATTTTAAGTAGCTGGTGGCATGTGTTTTTATTTTGGGATGTCAACTTCATTTACCCATTTGAAAAGAGGTGTAATTTAAAAAAGAGGTGTTGTTTATGTTAATTTTATCAACAAATTTGAAATAAAAGTAGTGTTGGAAAAAGTAGAGAGATAAAAAATGAAAGATAATAACTTTTAGTTAAATGGCTATCTTAGTACAAATATTATTCAACTTGATTGGTATTTAAATTATTTCTTTTATAACATAGTTAAATTTTATTTATTAATATATAAAATATCATTATTTATATTGTAATTTATTAATTTATTAATTATTTATGGAACAAGAAACTTTTAGCTTAGTCATTTATTTAATTGTTAAAGTCTATTTAAAGTACACATACCTTATTACTTTAAATATTTTCTTAATTTTTTAAGAAAAAATATATGTTCTTAATTATTATTATTCAAATAATTTAAATTACATATTACTTAATCATATTTACTTTATTGAAAAAGAAAACAAATTTTGTGTTACCCAATATTTTCAATATTTTCATGATTATTCCAAAAGTGCTAAATATCCTCCATGACTAATGCTGAGGCCACTCGATTAATACGCACGGTTAATCGATCGATGTTAGAATTATATAAAATCATTTTCAAAAAACTAAATGACACAAATTTTCTCCACACGTGACCTGGATTTTGTTCCAAACTTCAAGAATATCAAAATTTCCGAGATCGCATCAATGTAGAGTGAGTGGGTAGCGTTCCCTATCGTCAACATATTATCCAATCCAATCCACTTTTCAAAGTGCATTTCCCACCATTCATTTTTTAAACAATGGTCACTATCCCACCTCGCTAATTGTCCTCAAACGCATTATTGAGGAGGGAATGAAGGAAGGAAGGCGATGTGATGATGAAGAAGGGGAAAACATAGAGGTCTAACTAGGAACTACCCTAGTTGAGAGCCAGATTGATGTAGACCCATTTTACATTACTTGAATTACAAGGGGAGAAAAGAAGGGTTGGGTAATTATAAGGGGCCCACTAATTGGGTGATATGCATTGTCTTATGGAAAAATAAAGATGTTGTTTGGCTAGAATGTTTAGAAAATGATGATGCTCATAAAGTGCCAAATGTCYTCATTTTTAATTTTTTTCATTGACAATGAAGGTTCATCTTTTCTTAGTCCTTCAAATCTGGATGTATGTTATTTATTTAAAAAATAATTTATTATGTATAAAGATGCTTTTTGCAATTGTGTAATATTTATAAATTTACATGGTATATATGAATTCAAAAAATTAATTAATATAAAGTAAAATTATATAATATTAATTTACATAAAATAAATTTAATATCACATATATATAATTAATTAGTAGATTTTATGTACAATATGTTACTTAAAATAATAATAAATTTAATGTGATTTTTATTGGTAAAGTTTCTTGAGTATATATATCTTACCTTCCTTTGGATTTGAACTTGTGACCTTTTATGAGGAAACACATGTTCTTTAGTTGTAAAAGGTTAGGGTTAGGATTTCATAGCCTCTAGAACCATATTGAAAGTCCATAATTGATTAGCTCCACATGTGTGATTAATGGGTGTTGATGTGACATCTACTGGATACCATTGTGGTCAACAATATAGATCAATTTTTGGGAGGAATAACTTCTTCATATGAACTTTGATTGAGGTGATATTTGTACTATTGCAAAACTCTCAATGTGTAAAACAATGTTGGAGGTATATGGGTATTATTTGAAAAGTTTTGACCCCCTAAATTTCCATTTAATGCCCAAAATGGATTTAGGAAGTTTCAAGACCCCAATTCACCAAAATAAGATCCACCCCTAAAATGGGCCCTACATGTCACTTGCTTCACTTTTTCCAGTCAAAAAGTACCAAAATAGATGAAAAATTATATAGCGATCCATTTCAAATCATACCTCCCCATTTTTTTAGGCTTTTGGTCCCCAAAAGTTTTTACTGAAGGATCCGAGGAAATTTTTCCTCTATCTTCTCTTTGGAGTAACATTTGGCCTTACTTGGAAGTTGTACTTCAATCCAACCTACCATAGTTATTAATCCCTTGTTTAGGTGTTCTCAACTTCTTCTGCAATACTATATCCTTTGCTAACTATGCTTGATCTTTTGGTGCTAACACCTCTATGGTAGGTATGATTTTCCCACCATTTTCCTAGTCTAACCTAAAACCTCATAGAGTTTCAAAATTTCCACATTCTTTATTGAGTAAATGCTCATATATAATGGTAGATTGAGTCTATAAGCATTATCACTTACTTGATCCAACACTTCAAAATGACCATACCATATAGCCTTGATCTTCTTACCAAGACATTGTAGCATTTCTTTGTTTAGATGCAACCAAGTTTGGTCTCCTACCTTGATCCAGGTGGATATCAGTGGCCACCCACCACTTGCACTGACTCAACACAGTTATCCTTCTTGACAGTTTTGTTACGAGTTTTTGGGTCTTAAACTTCCAGGGTCATTTTGAGGTCCTAAACAATGTTTTATGTGAACGATCAAGGGCCTGGATCTACCTTTGGTAGACCAAGGCATGCTACAATATTGTAGTCTTCAGTTAGATATTTCCAATGAGCTACTATGCATGCCAAATGAAGATTGCATGTAAAATTTGTTCCCTTGGAAAGTTGATGTAGAAACTAACTCCAAAAAATACCTTTTGGCATTTCAAAAACACCTTTTGGCAATTTTCCTCCTCAAATTAGGATTTTGGACCTTTAGGGATCTTTCTTTATGTTAAAATACCATCCTTTCAGCCTCTTGTATGATCTTTGGAGAATGAGTGTAGCCAACATCTCTGTCTTTAGACATAATCTACCACTGTTTTGACCAGTTTGTGTTCTACAATATTATGTTATTTTATTCATTAATAGAAGTTGGGTTTCACTGTATTATTGTGGTCTCTACTATATTCATGTGTGTGTTTCATTTCCTTCCCTATACAAGCTGGATCAATGGTATCAACTCAATCTTCTCCTTTTTATTTCTTAATGCATGTCCCTGACAAGGTCAGTGTATAAAGAGTTGGGTGTCGAGTTAGTTTCACTAGGAGACAAACATTCTCGCCAACCCAAGTGGCCTCCTATGGCAGGGGAAAGGAGAGATGATGGATTATAAAATCCTATTAAGATGTTTCTCAAGGAAGCCTTCACACAACAGAGAAACGAGATGATGGACAACTTCTCATAGATCCTTCAATGACTACTGACGATGGGTGATACACCTTCAACAAGAAACCATTTTGGAGGTGCGACACCCTTCAAGGTACAAGTTAACTTTGATGTTCCTTTATTTGAAGTCCAGATCTATGGATACCATTTTAATAAATGGTTAAATATGTTAGAAGGCTATTACTATGTTCAAAATTTCTTCGACATTGAAAATATCACCTTCATGCTCCTTAAAGCTCTTCCCCGTGTCAAAGATTGGGGAGAAGGTTACCATGAGAGACATAATTAAGATGAGTTTGTAACATTTAGGAAAGGAACCACTTGGGTGACCTTTATTAATGCACGAAAGGAGGAATTATACCCTATTGGAAACTATGATGACTAATACACGAGATGGACGACTTGAGTCAAGAAAGAGACCATATGGGGTTGGAGTAGACCAACGTATTCCACACCTTGCACTTAAATATGGGTATCAAAGAATTTGAGAAACACCTAGTTTTGAAGTATCACAATGGCCTACACAGATACCTACAAAAAGGGATGGATTTCTTGGACATCTCCTCACTAGGATTCACTTATCAATATGCTATAAAAATTTAACTAAATTTAAGTAGAAAAATAAGAGGGAGTTTGGGTTTGCATATCCACCACAAAAGAAGTATGGTAAAGGTTTCCCTAACTAACATAATAAGGGAGAGAGTAGAGAGATCCAACCTCAATACAACCAATACAAGCAGTGGGGAAACAAGGTAATGGGAAGTTGAAAAGGACACTGGAAAGTGGTGTGAGTTCCACAAAATCCCTTGGCACAATATTGATGAATGCCACTTGAAATAGTCAGTATATCCTTATCTTAAAGAAAAAGAGTTGGACCTTGACTTGCACTCTGATTTAGAACATGATAAGGGAAATTAGATCATCGACGCATAACCTAGTGCTACTTTTACAATAAAAAATATCTGACTAGATGAGTCAAAGGAGCTCGAGGAGGGGGAGCACCTTTTCCATTAATGGATGTGGGTGAAGGGGACCCCATTAAATTTTGTTGTTCATAGTGGGATCCAAAAGAACCTAATATCATCCAAGTTCATCAAGAGATTGAAGTTGACAACAATGCCCCATCCCCAACCATAAACCATTAGTTTGTTGAGCCCATATCAATAGTTTTGCAAAATTGTTCAAGAATTGCAAGATAGGGGTAGCATGAACTTTGGAATATTGGGTTGAAAGGGCAACTTCTAGGAAAAACAAAGTGGTAATCTAGGGAGAAGGTAGAGGAAAAATTTCCTCACCTCATTCATTAAATATTTTAGGGACCAAAGCCTCCCTAAATGGGGAGGTATGATCCAGATTGGATCATTATAATATTTGCCATCTATCTCAATGCTTTCAGAGTGGAAAACATTGTAGGAATCAACTTGCATGGTCATTTTAATGGCAAGTCCCGTTTTGGAAAATTGGTGTTTGAAACATTATAGAGCAATTTTGATGCATCAAATGATATTTTTTGGGGTCAAAACTTTCCTAGATTTAGCTTCGACCCCTTTACACTATCTACAGATTGATACCTTTCCAACGGTGCAAACATCACGTCAATTAGAGCTCATATGAAAAAGTTATGCCTCCCACAAGTTGACCTACCATGTTGACCACGAAGGTATGAGTGGATGCCATGTCAGCCCCCATTACTCGTGCATATGGGGATAGCCATGTATAGAATTTCAAAAATATTCTATAAGGTCCAAAACATTATCACAATTTATGGATGCAGAATTCGAACCCTACCCCTAGATGGATACCAGGGGATGTTAAATACTAGGCTGCTAGGAGGAGAATGGGTTCCATTCTTTAGCATTGTATTTGTTCCTTAGATGAGTAGAGAACTTAGGGAGTGTTATTTTTAGAGAATAACAGAGGAGGATAGATTATGCAGCAACCATACAGGCCACAGTTTCAAAGAAAACTCTATAGAGAGTGGCTCTTTCTCTGTACTTTCATATGAATAAAAGAGAGCAGAGCAACCTCACCTTTTAGATGGGTTTTCTCCCATATTGGGTTTCTCGGGTTATATCTTGTGTTTATTTGTGGATGGTGTGTGAGTATTTATTTATCTTCTCTATTTGTCACATTTTAGCTATTTCATAGATTTAAAGAAGAAAACTAGTAATTAAAGAATCTTACATCTAAAGGAAATTAACCTTCATAGTAAAGATTTCAGTATTTTATTAGATATATTGTGATGAACTATCTAGTGGAGTATCCATGGAAATTTACGAATTATTGATGCCTAAAAATACCTTTTGGCATTTCAAAAACACCTTTTGGCACTTCTCCTCCTAGGGTTAGGGTTTTGGAACTTTAGGGTTCTTTCTTTGTGTTAAAAGGCCATCCTTTCAACCTCTTGTATGATATTTGGAAAATTAACATAGTTGACATCTCTCTCTCTCTCTCTCTAGATATAAGATACCATGATTCTAACTAGTTTGAGTTCTATTGTATT
Organism: Picea sitchensis; assembly: GCA_010110895.2. Classification (NCBI taxonomy): domain Eukaryota; kingdom Viridiplantae; phylum Streptophyta; class Pinopsida; order Pinales; family Pinaceae; genus Picea; species Picea sitchensis. Next base: position 183,472 of record SNQJ01S0004337.1, read on the forward strand.
TCGCTATTTTATTCATTAATAGAAGTTGGGTTTTTACTATATTATTGTACTCTCTACTATATTCTTCTGTGTGTTTCATTTTGTTCCCCATACAATCCATATCATACCTTGAATTCGTTCTCAATCCTATGCTAGTTAAGTAGGGCCTTGCACTTTTCCTATGACTTATTTAATCTCTTTTGTACTTGCAAGTGGATCCGCCTGATATTATAAATGAAACTTTAAACCTTAAATGTTTATCTTGTGGTGTCTTCCCTTTCTCCTTGCTATACAAATACAACATATATAGGTGAAGGTGGAAAATATTCAAAGCAAGTTTGAAAAGGGGACCTACTAGTGAAAGTTTGGACTACTATGTTATAACAGTTTTGACTATAAATCAAAATTGTGTACTAGGTCCTTGGATGTGTTTTATTGTAACCCTTCAAGTTATGAGAAAATTTTGTGTTCACTACTATTTCTTTCTCATCCATTCGTGGTTGGAAAACAATATATATTTTCAGCTTGTTGTCTACCTTATCCCAAAGTGTAGTCCAAAAGGCATTGAAAAATTTGGTATCTCTCTTTGAGATGATGGTCCTTGGTATCCCAAAATGCACCTATACCTTTTCAAAGAACATGATTGATGCATTTTCCACTTGATGGCATTTTAACAAGGCCTGAGCATGCACATCTTACTAAACCTATGCATTACCAGGAATAGATTGTTATGGCCCCACTTGGTTCTTGTAAAACCACCCATAAAATTTATGGAGACCCTCTCTCATGGTCTAGTAGGTATAATTAAGGATCAATATGAACCTTTGTTCATATTACTAGGTTTATAGGTACAAATTTCTATCCATCTTTTGATAACTGGGTTACATCTTCCTACATTTTGTGCCAATACACATACCTGTGTAAGTTGGCCATTGCTTTCCCAACAACAAAACCCATTGCAACTTTGGAGGTGTGAGCCTCTCTAATAAGTTGCAATATTCCTCCTTGGAACACAATGATTATCCAACTTAAAGAGAAACCCATCATGGAAATGTAGTTATCCTTGCTATCACCTTTGTCTTCATGATATTTTCCTTCTAGCTACTAAAATACCTCCTTGAAGTCCTCATCTTTTGTGTAATCCTCTTTGTTATATATTTAACGACCCTTGATTATTAAGTATAATTAATTTAATAATATAATCCTAAAAGATTAGCTAAACTATATTTATGTCTTAAAATAACATTTCTAATAGATTATTATTAAATAATTGTTCATGATGGTTAATGACTGATTTAATTATTAATTAATTCATTAATTAATAAAGTATTAAATTAATGGTGGATAATAAGATATAATATTAAATTAGGTTACGTATCCCGCAAGGGATAATGTATTCAATACATTAGGATAAGTAATAAAGGAGGGATAAGGGTATTAACGGTGGGGGGATAAGGTGTAAT
>SNQJ01S0004337.1:211222-233532 GCA_010110895.2 Picea sitchensis
TCATAGTTTCATTTAGTTTTTGTTTAATTCTTGTTAATAGCTTTGTTGTTTTCTTTCTAACCTCTTACCATACAACTGTCATGACTAGCAGAGCCCAACTAGGCATGTAAGCACTCACTTTTTGCTCACACAGCGACGAGAAGAGTGCAAACACCAAGGATAGGGATATAGGTTCTTGTATTATCAACTTGCAGATTAATACTAGAAACATAGAATGATTCACACCATCTAGGAAGACCTGAGAGAGGTTCACATGGAGAGGACTCACGGGTGATTGATGCAGACCCCTTCTGACCCTTGGGCCGAAGTTCGCTCACAGGATCATTCTTTGTCTCCTTTGAGCCGAATCGGCTTTTTTGATTCCTTGCTGGAATCTCAATTCAATCGATCCACAGGTCCTTTCGGAAACTCCCCTATGTGAACAACACTAGGTGTGAGCTCCACTTCTCCGTGCGACCATAGCACTGTGAACAAGGCCTAACCCAGAAGGTGCTTGTCACAACTCACGATATTGCAAGTTCGTGAATCGAAACTCCCAACTCTTCCCTCCCAATCTCACGATACCCGAAATGTCGATATGGGTATGGCTCCTTCCCTTGTTAGCGCCCTCCGTGCATGACCACCGGCTAGGCTTAACACTAGCACCTCTCGCTACTTGCCACTTCATGAGTTTCAATGTTGAGTCCCCATGCTCTTATCTCACGAATTCCCAAGATGCGAGAATTCGATAGAGTGTTGACTCCTTTTGTTAGGCGACGCGTGTCCTCCTATCTATCACACGGGCCCACCTTGTGGTTCTGCCACGTGTTCAAACTCGTGCCTCGGCTCTCGGCACTTCGTGACTTCTGTAGTCGAGACAAGGTCCTCTCAACTTCTGAACCTCCAAATGCATGATACACACGATGAGGATCTGATCCAACAGTCCTCCCGTGACTTGGATCCAACGACTGTCCTTGCTCCTCACGATTTCGCAACTTCGTGACTTGGAGCACCCAAACTTTAGGCTCTCACCTTGTGAACCTCTGAGTTTCATGAGATCCCTTGATCTCTGCCACCTGTCCTCCTCAGACAGACGGTCCTAATCTTCTCGCGACTTCGCCACCCGCAAAGTCTATGTGCTCACCTTTGTGAGTCTCGGTGCCTGAATCTCCGAAATGGATGATTCCGCGACATGCGTCCTCCCGCAGACGTATGACTCAGATCTAATTCTCCCTTTCACTATTTCAGGACTTCTAATGTCAAGTGCCTGGACTCCCGAACTCCCGAACGTTGAAATCCTGATACGATACTCCTTCGGGACTTTCGCTTTGTTGTTCACGAAGCTTTAACCCCCATGCATCTCCTATTAGATCTAATGGCTGATGATTGTTCACTCAATATCTGACGGTTCAGATCATCTCTCCTATGTGATTTTCTTGCACTGCCTCCTGGACGTGGAAACCTTCAATGATCCAGATCTCTTCTACTGAATCCGACGACAGTTATTGCTCCTCCTGAGATTTTGCGCTTTTCTTCCCGGAAATGGAATAATTTTCCAAGGTTCAAAGGCTTCAACCTTTGTCTTCTTTCCCTGTGAGCTCTTCGACTTGAGTCCTCGCCTACACGTATAAAAACGCTATCCCTCTAGAGCTTTGCTCCCGAATCCTTGAAGGATTTTGCGACTTCTGCACTCCTGCAAAGTCTTTGCACCCAAAGTGTTGTCTCTTCTGAGCTTTCCTATTACTCAGATTTCTAAGGAAATAAATCCTTCTTCCTTTCTCCTGCAGATGGAAAATTTGATGCCCTCCTGGCACTCTGTCTGCTCAAGCAACCTATTGCTGAGTCCTCCAGGGTGTTCAACAACCCTCCGAATATCCTTTAGTGGATTCTTCTTCAATCTCTGAACTCAAAGAGCTCTCTCCTTGTGCCTATATGCACATTGAATCAATGCCCTCCTGGAAGAGTTTTACAGAACTCCTCAAAGCTTCTGTCTTCTTCTGAACTCACAACAGAGTTCTTCCCCTGTGCACTCCTTGCACCTACTCAATGCCCAGCTGGCAGAGATTTATAGAACTCAACAGAGGTTCTATCTACAACTGTGTCTTGCCTACACAGCCTTGCCTTCTGAGGTATTCAGCAACCTCACAGGTCTTCCCTGAATCGATGATTTCAACTTCTGTGCCCGCTTGGCATGTCTTTGTCTGAATCTGTAGAGTTCAGAAGTGCATCTATGCATTGGTATTAAGAGACCACAATAATCTATCATGCCCTCCTGGAATGAAACCACAAAGAACCTCTCAAGCCTAAAAATCAAACAACTCCGTGCAAATGAAAACCTATAGCATACATTCATAGCATAAATAGAACACATACAGACATTCACACAACACAGGAAATATGCAGGAAAAACTGATTTTTGTATTAAATGGAAAATGCTTGTCTTTTACAAGGTGTTCTTGAGCACGGCCTGTAACAAGGTATCGACTCCTTCTCTTGCACACTCACTCTCTCTTGTGCATACTCCCACTATTACGCAAAATGAGATCCAAATTGATCTTTTACATGAGGGGGCTCTTCGAGCTCTTCCCACAAATCTCACCTACCCTATTCAATTACATTGAACGTGCTGTCTAGTCCACCATCTGGATCTAGATCTCAGCCTACAAAGCATTAAAGGCCTACTTACTTCTACACCTGTGAAAGCACGACCTCATGGCTCAACAACCTAAAACATTTAATTACATTCAATTTCAAAATTGAAAACGAGGGTTGTGCCTCTCTTCAACCTTGAATGCATGTGTTGACGTGGTTGGATGGTTGGTTGGCTAACGTGGAGAGATGCTCCTGCATCATACTCCTCAGCTATAAAATTCATGAGCTCCTACTCATGAGCTTCCACTCTCAGCTGTGGAAATCCTCCTGGATCCCATACAAATTTCTGGAGCTGTTCATCTGCTCCATCTCCCTGCTGCTATTGCTCCTGCTGTTGCGCTGCTACTTTTATGCTCAACTTATCCTCGCTGATAGTCTCTACTGACTCTACCATCAGCCTCCTGATCTTCTCGATCACTTCATCCAGCTACTCCAGTGGCTGGCTCTGCTCATGCAGTCTCCACGGCTACAAAATTTTTCTGTAGTCTAGCAGATCAAAATGATCTCCCATGCCTACTTCATCAGCTGCTTCCAACTTTGCCTGTTGGATGTGCATGCCTTGTACTATCACCCTTCTCTCCAGGGATTCAATCTGTTCATACAGATCAACCAAACTAACGATGTATGCCTCTTCTTCTTCTTCTTTTTCAAACTCCAACATTGCAGTCCTTTCAGCTACGTGGCTGAAAGTATTGAGCCACTCCTTAGAATGCTCATCTTCTTCTTTTGCTTGGGAAGTCTCAAATACCTGCTCCAATTCTTCTCTGACAGTCTCAGCTGGCTGTCTTTCTCTTGCTGTTACTGCTTCATCTGCAACATAGACTTTGGCCTCCTCTAGGCTATGTGGTAGGAATATCTGAATTCCTCCAATCATCAAAAGATTCCTCAGATCTTCCTCTTCTATCAACTTCATTTGCTGATCGAAATCCAACTTTGAGCTCATCTTCTCTGTTATATCCTCAGGTTGATTCAGACTCACTTCTGAGTTTATGAGACCCTCACTTAGCCTCATCTTCTTATCCCTGCCCACCTGGCAATATGGGACTTCTTTGTTTCTTCCCTGACAGACTATGAGATCAATTGATCCCATCTTTATCAGCACCCCTTGCTGAGTCGAACTCACCTTTGAGTCCATGAGGCTTTCAGATAGTCCCATCTCTGTTCAAATGCCCATCTGGAAAATTCGAAACATTTTGCTTCCCTCCTAGCAGTCCATGAGATCCCACAGTGATCTCGATCCATTACCCTCCTAGCAATGTGAAATTCCCTAGCTATCCTCATGACAGTCTGTGAGATCCCGCAGAAATCTCAACTCCTTGACCTCCTGGCAATTGGGAATTTCTGGGCTGCCCTCCTAGCAGTCCTTGAGATCTTCAGCTGATCCCATTTCATCCTCAGCATCACTAAGATTTCTCCCAGTCTCTAGCTCACATATATCAACCCTTTCCTCTTCTGGTCTATTGAGGTTTTCAACATGTCTCAACCACCCTCTTAACAACCTATGTTGTCTTCTAGCCATCAACTCATTGGCTGGACATTTTGCTTTCGGCTTCCTCATGGGCCATTCATATACCCATCTCGACTTGGAATTTTGTTGCATCTCCAATGCAAGTTCATCCATCCTTGCATTCATCTCAGTGAGCTTTTCATCCCATTCAGCTTCACTCATCAGCTCTAGGTATTTACTTTCGGCGCTCATATAGCGTTTAGTATCCATCTTGTTGTTCATGTCTGCCCTCCTGGCAAACTTGCTGCTGTCACTCTGCACCCCTGAGTGTTTCCAGCCTCTTCCATAGTCCTCCTTACTATCTATGGACTGTTGCCTACCCGCAAACAATCCTTACAGAGTTTCCAGCACTTTGTCTTCCTTTACCTTCTCCCTCTTCTTGAAATATACAAACAGAGTTCAAGATTTGATACCAAACTGATGCAGACCCCCTCTGACCCTCGGGCCAAAGTCCACTCATAGGATCGTTCTTTGTCTCCTTTGATCTGAATCGGCTCTTTCGATTCCTTGCTGGAATCTCAATTCAATCAATCCACAGGTCCTTTCGGAAGCTCTCCTGCACGAACAACACTAGGTGCGAGCTCCACTTCTCCGTGCGACCACAACGTTGTGACCAAGGCCTAACCCAGAAGGTACTTGTCACAACTTGCGATCTTGTGAGTTCGTGAGTCAAAAATCCCAACTCTTCCCTCCCAATCTCGCGATACCTGAAATGCCGATACGGGTATGGCTCCTTCCCTTGTCAGCGCCCTCCGCGCGTGACTACCTACTAGACTTAACACTAGCACCTCTCTCTACTCGCCACTTCGCGAGTTTCAACGTCGAGTCCCCATGCTCTTATCTCACGAATTCCTGAGATGCGAGAAGTCAACAGAGTGTTGAATCCTTTTACTAGGCGATGCGTGTCTGCCTATCTATCACACAGGCCCACCTTATGGTTCTGCCATGTGTTCACACTCGTGCCTCAACTCTTGGCACTTCACAACTTCTGCAGTCGAGACGAGGTCCTCTCAACCTCTGAACCTCCGAATGCATGATACACGTGATGAGGCTCTGATCCAACAGTCCTCTCGTGACCTAGATCCAACGGTTATCCTTTCTCCTCATGATTTCGCAACTTCGCGACTTGGAGCACCCAACCTTTGGGCTCTCACCTTGCGAACCTCCGAGTTTCACGAGATCCCTTGATCTCTGCCACCTGTCCTCCTCATATGGACGGTCCTGATCTTCTCATGACTTCGCCACCCGCAAAGTCTAGGCGCTCACCTCTGTGAGTCCTGATGCCCGAATATCCAAAACAGATTATTCTGCGACACACGTCCTCTCATAGACGGATGACTCAGATCTATTTCTCCCTTTCGCTATTTTGGGACTTCTGATGTTGAGTGCCTGGACTCCCAAACTCCCGAATGCTTAAATCCCGATACGATACTCCTTTGGGACTTTCTCTTTGTTGTTCATGAAGGTTTAACTCCTGTGCATCTCCTATCAGATCTAACGGCTGACAGTTGTTCACTCGAAATTTGACAGTTCAGATCATCTCCCCTGTGCGCTTCTCCTGCACTACCTCCTAGACTTGCAAACCTTCAACGGTCCAGATCTCTTCAGCTAAATCCGACGACAGTTATTGCTCCTCCTGAGCTTTTGCGCTTTTCTTCCCAGACTTTGAAGAATTTTCAAAGGTTCAAAGGCTTCGACCTTTGTCTTCTTTCCCTGCGATGTCTTTGACTTGAGTCCTCGCCTGCACGTATAAAAACCCTTTCCCTCCAAATCTTTCCTCCCAAATCCTTGAAGGATTTTGCGACTTCTGCACTCCTGCAAAGTCTTTGCACCCAAAGTGTTGTCTCTTCTGAGCTTTCCTATTACTCAGAGTTCTAAGGAAATAAATCCTTCTTCCTTTCTCCCGCAGATGGAGAATTTGATGCCCTCCTGGCACTCTGTCTGCTCAAGCAACCTATTGCTGAGTCCTTCAGGGTGTTCATCAACCCTGTGAAGATCCTTCAGTGGATTCTTCTTCAATATTTGAACTCAAAGTGTTCTCTCCCTGTGCCTATCTACACACTGACTCAATTCCCTCTTGATAGAGCTTTACAGAACTCTTCAGAGCTTCTATCTTCTTCTGAACTCACAACAGATTTCTTCCCTTGTGCACTCCTTGCACCTACTCAATGCCCACCTAAAAGAGATTTATTGAACTCAACAGAGGTTCTGTCTACAACTGTGTCTCGCCTACACAGCCTTGCCTTCTGAGGTATTCAACAACCTCAAAGGTCTTCCCTGAATCGATGATTTCAGCTTCTGTTCCTGCCTGACACATCTTTGTCTGAATCCGTAGAGTTCAGAAGTGCATCTATGCACTGGTATTCAGAGACCACAGTACTCTGTCATGCCCTTCTAGCATGAAACCACAAAGAACCTCTCAAGCCTGAAAATCAAACAACTCCCTGCAAATGCAAACCTATAACATACATTCACAACATAAATAGAACACACACAGACATTCACACAACACAGGAAATATGCAGGAAAAACTGTTGTTTGTATTAAATGGAAAATGCTTGTTTTTTACAAGGTGTTCCTGAGCACAGCCTGTAACAAGGTCTCGACTCCTTCTCTTGCACACTCACTCTCTCTTGTGGATACTCCCACTATTACCCAAAATGAGATCCAAATTGATCTTTTACATGAGGGGGCTCTTCGAGCTCTTCCCTCCAATATCACCTACCCTATTCAATTACATTGAACGGGTTGTCTAGTCCACCATCTAGATCTAGATATTAGCCTACAAAGAATTAAAGGCCTACCTACTTCTACGCCTGTGAAAAGCACGACCTCATGGCTCAACAACCTAAAAAATTTAATTACATTCAATTTCAAAATTGAAAATGAGGGTTGTGCCTCTCTTCAGCCTTGAATGCACGCGTTGACGTGGCTGGCTGGTTGGCTGGTTGACGTGAAGAGATTCTCCTGCATCAATGATGTAGGGGAGTATATGACTTGTCAACAGAGCAAGTTGGGGCATACTCATTCCATAGGATGGATGCAACCTTTGTCCATTTCTAGATGAGGGTGGGAGGGCATGTGGAAAGATTCCATCATAGATTTACTGAGGATATACTGGACTGATAGCATGTATCCAGTGATTGACTAGTTTATTCTCTTTCCAACAGTATATTTTGAGTATGGGGCATCGTAGATGAAAGATATATCTAGTGTAGGGAACTTTAGAGTCCATAAGAATTCTAGATTCATTGTTAGTGACTGGGATAGACTTCCTTTTCTGATATTCGGTATTGGGTACGATAGTGTATTTACAGTCTGTGACTTCACATGGCCATTTCCTATGCCAACTACTATTCATGATAGTAGATTCATTACTTACAGTTATGTCAGCATGGAGTTACAATAGAGGGGGACACAGAGTGGGCATGGTGGTTGGATGACTATGATTAGAGTGGTGCAAAATCAGTGTGGTGTTTCCTTTATGAGGATAGCTTGGGACCCTGGGATTTCAGTAAGAGACAATGTGACTATTGACACGAAGGTGAGAGCTAGTTTTTTCTTCATGAGATTGGTTCCCTAGAAGAGAAGTTCCTTGATGGGTTGATCGAGTTGTTGCATCACTGATTGGACTTACTTGTGGGTGGTTTTCAGGAGACCTTTGATGTCAGTACATTAAAATACCACATCTTGAATGGAGGACGCTTCACATATTAAAGGGTGGTTTGAGATCCTGGTATCATTATTTGTTTCATTCTAGATCAGTTGATGGAGAATCAGGTTGTGATGGAATTGCTTGAGGATTGGCAAACTTTGGGAAGGGAGGATTTTCATGTCCCCATTTTTGGATTCCCTTGTTCGATAGTGAAAATGACTTCCATTCCTTGTTAGTGAAGAAAAAGGGAGTCAAAAGGGAGTCAAAAGGGGTTATTTAATGTCACTTAGTTAGGAGATGTTATGTATTTAAAGTGACATTAGATTAATAAGTTACGTATTTATTATTAAAAGTTACTTTCAATCCTAAAGTGAAATAAAAAGGGGGATAAAGGTCATATTTCATTTAGTAAAAAAGGAAATAAGGGTTACATTTGATTTGGTCTAAAAAGGAAAGTTCTAGAAGACACAGAGAAAGGATAAAAGGAGGGGTAGAGCTTCACTTTTGTATTATGATTTGATCTCTCATTTTGGAGTTCTCTTGGAGCCATTGTTTTGTTAGGGTTTATAAAAAACCTTCCATCATTGCAGTTTGATTTCGGTGGTGCAATATTCACACTTGATAAACAAGGAGGAGGATCCATATAGGGTCTTCATTGGAGTCTCATATTGGTTTGTTTCATCTTGGAGGAATATCAATGTGTGCAGGGAGTTGACAAATATTTCCATAGGAGGACAATCGTCGATTTTGTAGAGACTAGGAGGGTTTCAGGAAAATAGTAAAGGAGTCACCCCTGCGGGTTGAGCAGAAAGTGTCTCACGAGATCCTGCATGTTAGCCAACTTTGTCCCATGAGGCTTCGCTAGTTGTGTAGCCTTCTCCAAAGAGGATCTTGAAAAGTTTGGGTTACAAGTTCATAGAGGTACGATGACCATATCACAATGGTAGTTTGTTTTCTGGAGAAGATTGATACCACAACAACGAAGGCTAGACAATCCAGGGAAGACATATCTTGAGAAGATTTTGGAGGCATCATTACCAGGATTATTTTTGTTCTATTAGTAGATATTGCAACTACTTTGCATCCAGTGGATTTGTGTGTTAGGAGGGTTTTGCAGCTGTTGTTACAACCAATAGGGATATCTGTATTTGTTGTGATTTGGATTTCCACACCATAATAAGATGTCATGGTTTTCTTCTATATTCCTTATGTAATGAGTGCATGTGATGTATTTGACAATATTCCTATCTTGATGACATATAGAAATTGTTTGTAAGGCATTTCCAACAAAGTGTTTGATAAAATCCCACAAAGAAAAACAGTAATTTTGGGTACCAAATATATTTTTCCTATCTATCCTAGTTGGGAACATTGCAAAGAAAAATTGAAGACTAGATGTACACTTTCTTATTGTCGATGAATAACATGGGAATGATATTGAGCAGGTGGAAGACCCTTAGGAATCTCCTCAAATATGTTGGTGTTACACATCAAAATTCCTCACTTAGATAATCTTACATCCTTATTATCATGAGTGTCATAAGTGTCACATTCTCTTTCCGTAAGTGTCACATCATGAATGACACCATGAAAACACTTGACACAACCCCTAAAACATGTTAGAAGAAGAAGCCCCGTCATTTGACAGTCGAAACAAATGTTTTTCTATGAGAATTTCTCATCTTGGAAACTTTTGGGAAGATCAGTGCCCCCCTGCTCATATACAGGGAGTGATAGTGCTCATTGTACATATCACAGGGAACATTGTAGCACTATGTTTCCCATGCTAAGGGAGCATCGAGTTGGTTGAGCAAATCTTGGAAGAAATCCCATTTTCTTCTAAAGACATCTATGGATGGATCGAGTTGGTTTGACTCGAATACAACTCTTGGGATGCATGTAAGGGATATATCACAAACGTTGGAGCCATATCCTCAACTAATTACGAATATAACCAAGCTGGTTGAGCCTCTCAAAGCCTATAAATGGAGGCATTATCATGGTGAACAAAAGAGGAAAAAAATCAGAAAAACATTGTTATTTTGATTTTGGATCTTTCGAGCAAGGGTTGGATGAGAAGGACTTGGAAAGTCTACTGCAACATCATCTAAATATTGTAAGTTTCCTTTTAAATTTCTGATTAATATACTTTTCCTATTTCCTTCTAGTATGTGTTTACATGTACTTGTCTATGTTTGTCTTAATCTTCATAGATCGATTGATTTTGTCTAATCCATTAGAGTAGGAGATATTCGTTTGTTTCTTGTTGTCCATTGTAGGTATTGTTCCGACTCACGGATTGGAGAAGCTTGGACAAACTTAGAAAGTGAGGTATATCATACACTCCATTCTTCTCTCTTTTTCGATGGACAAAATGAATCTATAGGAATGGTAGTGTCCAAAGGTAGTTTTCTGTCTTGGTAGATGGGTTTGTACTCCAAGGGAAAGTTCGCCTGTTCGCAGGGGGATATTTTTGTAACAGAATTTGGTGAATCCACTAGGCAACGAACATTTAGTTTGTTCTTTCCTTGATTCATCCATGGCCTTTTGCCTATCCTTAGATCCCATTTGTTGATTTAATTTGTTCTTACATATTTCATCTTTGCTAAGTTGTCTCACATAGTCTCTTACTAAATTTCCCTGATTTAGTGAGCTTTCTGGGTTTTCCTAAAATGTTTTTAAGGACTAGCGCCCCTCTAGAATTTAAGTCAGAGTGTTGGTTTCTTGATCAAAGCTCCCCCAGATTTTATTATGGATCGTTGTAGCTCTCTGGTGCTTTGGTTACCAGAGCAACGATTTTTCTTCCTTTGAAAAATTGTAGACTTTCTTGCTTGTTGGGCATAGTCCTTAGATATTTTTCTGTAACTCAGGTCCTATTCTGTCAGTTCTTGTCCTTTGTTTTACTCAAATTTACTACCGTTCATTATTTTATTCTTTATTGAGTTTGTGTTGTCTTTCCTTATTGAAAAATCAATCGTTTTCTCTCAAGCTTGTTTTATTTTTGCTACTCTTCTTGATTATCTGATTGATTAGAGGTTTCCATAAGGAAGGTAATTGATCACAATATTGTTTTCCTTATCTTTGATCCCTTACTCAATTTCAAAAGACTATAAAGTGTGACTTTTTTTTTTAAGTGTTTTCCTTTGAGTGAATAGTTTGTTCTTCTTTTGGTCTCTTATTTACTGTTGAGAGTGTCTTTGTTTGTGTACTTTTGCTTCTTTTTTTCAAATCATAGTAGTGAACCTTTTTCATTATTAGTGAAAGGATGAAGTATTAGATGAAAATTTTAATTTACATTTACAATCAAATGAAGAAATACTTGGATGAATTGGTTTTGGATATTGGAAAGGTTTTCTTTATAATTTGGCAATTGTTTGAATTCTTGTTGAGAACAAAATAGTATAAAATTTTGCATTCTTGACTATTTGTTAGTGTCGAAAGAAAAGAAACTCTTCTCCTTCCCGTAGCTAGAAGTTCATTGAAAAGAATGTTTGCATATAGTTCTTTTTCCCTTTTTTGGAGTCAAGTCTCAAACATCATCAGTTTCACTATCATTCACCCTTTTGTAATGAACAACCATGAAAATGAACGCTAATTAAAATTAAACTAGAAACTTTTGTTTTTAGATATTTACACCAACAATAGACTAGGACTAGAGATTTGGAATAGGCTGTGAGGATAACTCTCCAAATCATTCAATAAAAACGTAGAATATTGTGACAGGGAGAGTAAATCCAACCTTCATATAAGCATAGCTGAGATCCCCTTCTCACACAAGGGTTAAACACGAGGTCGCATGTGGGAGAGAAACAAATATTATCCCTCCTAGGATTAACCAATTGTAGTAGTACAATTGTATTTTGGGGGTTCTTCTTGAGGATCAACTGTTTTCATTTGGTCTTGGAGATTCGTGAATTCCAAATCCATTCGGGGTCCTCTGAAGTTTATCGGTCCATTTGTCCTTAGTTCTCTTGAAGAATTTCAAACTTGATATCCTAGCCATACGTTCGAACTTGAATGTCGAATGTACCCGTCCAGAGGATGACTATGAGTTGGTATCCTTAGTGGCCATAATATTTAGGGTCCTTACACAAGGTGACGGTGAAGGGAAGTCTTTGTTGTACCTAGAATAGATGTTGGTCAAACTCACTCGGGCTTCTGTGAGGGAAACCCATGGGTAAAATCGTGGGGGAACTTGCAGCAAGGTGTAAGTATATTAAGTGGGTCGCCAACGTAATTGGTCCACCAAATCATATCCTAGAACCTTCTCAATTTGATCACATGATGCTGGATTTCATTACCAACTAGTACGTTCATTGAGAGAAGACATTGATTTTCTTGTTGGTTTTCTCAATTTTTTAGCGAGTGTTGTTTGTTTACTTTAGTTGTCCTTAAAAATTGGTACTATGGTCAATAAATTTATTCATAGATCATGTAGGATGCAAGGGTTTACTCTAGAAGGCTATGAACCCCTACCTCCTAACTCACCTGAAGAGACTTATCATGAAGAGGTCGAAAACCATTCAAACGTTGGGAGTTTTGCTACTCCTTTGCTAGCGAATCCTAAGAGAGATTTAGTTACAGTTTAGGAAGATTCCACCTTTCCTTTAAACCCATGTTTGGAAATTCCTCTCGATCCACTCCTTATCGACTAGACTCCTTAGGTAACATTGTAGTAGAATATTACCCTAGCCTACCATCAAGGCCATATAATCAACTAGATATGGAACTGATACAACTAAATTTTAACAAAGAATACACTACCCCTATATGTTCTAATGAAATGGAAGTTCCACAACAAACTCATGTTTTTTCTATATGTAGAACCCTATTGGGATGAGACCTTTATGAAAAATTTAATTTTAGTTGACCACTCTTTGACCCTCCACATACCTCTACCACCGCTAGTGTAGAGGAAGGACCATCAAGTTAGCCCATAGACCATCCCATCGAACCAAGAGTCAATATTTATACCACTTCAAGATAAGTCCAAAGTGAAACAAGAGTCGTGTTACTTAGTCATTTGCAAAGTACCTTGATGGTTACACCTACCATCCCTCTTTGAGATACAACTTCATATACTACACAAAACCTTGTTGGGACACTTTCACATCAAAGAATATAAAACCCTGCCACACAACTAAACCCAATTATAGGACAAATCCCTACTGAGAGGCAACCCCCCATTTAGTAGAAAAATCCCTACCGAGGGTCAACCATCCTCCAACACAAAATTTTTGACTAGGGGGAAACCCCCTCTTACCATACAAATCCTAGTTGCTACCCAACCAATGGAAGGGGGGAAATTTCAACCCTCGTTCACCAAACATCCTTCACAATCATGGGGACCACCATAGGGAGTCCTGTTTCATCAACCAAATTAGGGAGGGCCATTAAACCCCAACCCACAAGGAGGAATCCTAAATCCCAATCCTTATGAATTATATTATGGACAAGCCTTCCCAAGAGTCGCGAATCCCACTTAGGGTCCTCAAGGCCAACCATTTTTTCCTCCCCAAGGGCCAATTCCTTAACCCCCTCAAGGTCAACCTAGTTACCCCCCTCAAGGGAAAACTAGTTATCTACCTCAAACTAATCAAGTGAACTATCCTCCCCCAGGTTACACTAGTTATCCTCCCTAGGGCCAAATGGGTTTCCCCTCTCCTTTTATGCAAATTACTCAACAAATGAATCCTACTTTTGCTGGTCAAAATCAACAACATCTAGGAGGAACTGTTGGCTACAAATATCCACCATAACCAGTTTATGGTCCTACTGGTGTTCCTATTCCACACCAGTATCATCCTCAATTCAATCGACAACTACTGTTCTTAACCACTCTAGATCTACCGGATCTGTCGATATTAACCAATAATCCCATATTACACTCCCTTTTTTGGCCAGTCATTCCTCCCAAATTACCTTCTGATATTTCAAAATTTGACGACAAGCCTGGTGAAGACCCTAATAACCACTTTATGACCTTTCATCTGAGGTGTTCATCAAATTCACTAATGGACAATTCTATCTGGTTACGTATTTTCCAACGTACACTTACGGGTACAATGGCTAAATTATACATTGAGTTAAAACACAAAAATTTTCATGATTTTAATTCACTTTCCATGGATTTTATCTCACTTCCAATTACCTATCCACTACGAAACCGACACAGAACTTTTGATCTCCCTTCTTCAGACCAACTTCGTACATATTTTTGATCATATTCATGAATTGAGACGATGACGATGGTTGATCAAAGCAACCATTATCGACTAATTTCTAGCTAAATGGTTCACCAAATATCTTTTACGTCCTATTTCTCATGACATAGCCATGGGTGGTGTCATTACATAAGAGGAAGAAATTTCTTTTCCCAATATATGGTCTTGGTTTATTCCCAATCCGATACTTTGTATGAATTGATTCAAAATCCTCCCCGTCCATCAATCAACCCATAAAAACCATCCTCCACCTCTCATGTGGATGGAGTTATCAGTTCCGTAAAAACCTAGTCCAACTCATAGTCGACCGACACAACCAATTTCTCAGTCACTACCCCCTCTACCAGGTCGACTTAACTCTCATCGAGCTCCACCCTGACTCGAGTATTCAAGGTGAATGTAGTTCAATCTACTTCTTTGCAACAATCAGGGGGGGAATTAAAACTAATAATAAACCTAAGAAAAATAATAATCAAACCTAAAATGAAAAACCACAAGCACAACCACCTGCTACTGAGAAGCAATCACAGTGCAAACCAAAATTTCCATGCCTCATTTTTGGTGAAGATCACTACACATGAGATTTTCCTCATCGAGATTAAGTTGCTAAACGTTTTAAAGGAAATTCTTAACCCATTGTATTGACACATCCTTTTCCACAGCAATAGTCATTGGTTGCACAAAATCCTGCACCTCCAACAAGAGGTAACCCAAATCATCTTCCTAACGAGGAAGCTTCATCGAGTGCACACATTTACATGTTTAATGGGATATATTTGACCACTCGTACCACGACATATGACACACCTCCAGGTAAACCTGATAAGAAAAAAGTAATTACTAGTACTACACCAAATCCACCACCCACTACAATTACTCCTCCATCTAGACCACTCCAGATTGAGGAACCAAGCTTTGACTCTATTCTATTCCCACCCAAGAGAAAAATTCAAAAGTTGACCTTTAATCCTAATTTGCGTGCTGCTGAAAACTACAACATTGTTTAATATTTAGCCCAAACACCTTTCTCTATGTCAACTATCGAAGTTCTACAACATTTCCCTAGCCGATGTAGGACTCTCTTGGCATCCATTAGAGCTATAGATCCCAAGTCATCCAATAATATCATGTTCAACCTAGATAGCTTTAAATCATGACTCTCTCACCAACTTTCTTTCAAATCGATGTCATTGTCCATAATCAACATATTCATCGCACGATTTTGGATGAGGGGAAATCCACAGGTGTCATGTCCTTGGCTTGATAGAAAGGCCTTAAATCACCTGGTCTTAATCAATCTCCCACCATGTTAATATCATTCGATGGAAGAAGTTTTCGTCCTCATGGATTATTACAATCTTTAGCCATTCAATTGGGAGGCAAAACTGTTTTTGTAGATGTTGAAGTAGTCAATGCTCCCCTCGATTATAAATTTTTGTTAGGGAGAAATTTGTTCTATTCTATGACTGCCGTCACTTCATCGATTTTTTGATGCATCCAATTCCTTCATCAAGGTAAAATTGTGACCATCGATCAGTTAGATTACTGCACCCCTGAAGCTCACACTGAAACGACTAACAACATTCCTTTTCTCAGAGACTCAAAAATTACTTATGAAAGTGTTGGGGTCGGTCTCTTGAAAGAATCTTCGCTCATGGGTAGATTTCCTGCACCTTTTCCTCCCATTACGCAACACATCACAACATTCAATATGGCACATCAATCCTTCAAATAATCTAATCAATGGATTGTGCCTAGTTCCTTAGAATTTGATACACTAGGTGACACCATGCCACTTAATCTTGCATAGGTTGAATACGACATCATGTGGTCTACTTCTCCTTCAGGGGATGACCAACATATGGTTACGTCTACTACCTACTCATCCGGATTTAGGAGCGGGACACACTGATTAACAAACTGAATACAATAAAAACAAAGATATGAAGAATAACATAGATATCTAGTGAACAATATCTTATATTGAATAATGAAATAGGGTGAAACTGTAAAACTGCATAAATGAAACAATTGCTCGAATGGTGGTAGATATCTCTGAGAACATATGTGGCTGCTACGCACATCCGTATGATCAAAATGAATTAAAATGAGGCTCTAGAGGCATTTGTTATATTACTCATGAATTCAAAAACCCTATACATCCAAAAACCTAACCCTAGGAAGTGAAACGTCAAAAGCCATGTGGGCCCCTATGGGTAAGTTGGTACCTCGACTTCTCGGGGTCGTAAAGTTTGCATAAGAACTTCATTTTAGGCGTGTGATAACCTTTTGGAAAGGTATTTAAGAGAACTACACATCCCACTATCAAAATTTGACTCCATCTGCAATTTTACTATGGCGAGCCAAAATGACCCTGGAAGTACAACAAGATGTGCTGAAATGAAAACATAAAAAATAAGCCAGTTGGAATAGGTGAGAGGCCACCAATATCCATATGGAATATGTGTAGGGATTCATACAACCCCATAAGTGTAGAGCCCAAAATTTCAAATAAGTACAGAAGAATGTGCTAAACTAAAAACAAGCAAGAGGAGCCAATTGGAATAGGTGGGTGACCACCAATAGGCAACTAGATCAATTTGTTACCATCCTGGCTAGATTCCCTATCTTCTGCTTTTGATTACATGCTATATGTTTTTCTATTATATGAATCTATTATGGAAATTATTAGTATCGAGGAGGCACCATGGGATGAAAACCCCCATTGTTCATCCTTTCTTCCCAGTTTAGATGAAATAGACAAATATATTTCCCCTATCTTTCCTAGCGATATCATCAACTCCCACCAATCTCCAATACTCACTCAGGATACCATCTCTGAGGGGAATTTGGGAAATATATCTCATAGATTACTATCAACATATCCATTAAAGAAGGTATTGTGGAAAACATACAACTAGGTGACAATTGTTCAGCCGAAGAAGTTGAACTTATACCGTCTTGTTTAAATAATTATGCGACATCTTCTCCTAGAGATACAAAGAAATGCCAGGGATTGATCCTTCAATCGTTGTGCATGATATCAAAACTTACCCAAGAGTTAAACCTATGGGACAAAAAATTCACCCGATTCATCCTAAAAAAACCATGGTAATCAAGGCAGAAGTTGAAAAACTATTAAAATATTGTTTTATTTATCCCATCCCTCTGACTGAATGGGTTTCCAACATCATTTTAGTTGCCAAGAAACAAGGGAAAATTCATGTTTGTGTTTATTATCAGGATCTTAATAAGGCTTGTCCCAAGGACAATTACCCTACACCCTTTATCGACCAAATTATCAATAATTTCACCGGGAGTGTCATTTTCTGTTTCATGGATGGATATTTTGGATATAACTAGATCAACATTTTACTGGTTGATCAACACAAAACAATCTTCATCTTCCCATGGGGGACTTTCGCTTATCGAACGTTTCCTTTTGGCCTTAAAAATGCAGGAGCCACTTTTCGACGAGCTATGTCGTATGCATTCCACGACATGAAACATATCATTGAACCTTATCTCAATGAATTACCATCTCACTTGAATCATCAACGAGATCATATTGTTCACCTATGAGCCATATTTCTTCGATGCAGGTTTTACAACATACGTTTGAACCCCCATAAATGCATTTTCACTATTTAATCAGGGAGACTCCTCTGATTCGTAGTCTCCAAAGATGGGATTAGGGTGGATCCCTTAAAATTCAAAGCCATTCTCGCTTTACCCCCTCCCAACAACCTTACCTAACTGCAAAGTTTGTAAGGGAAGGAAAACTTTTGTCACTGTTTTATTTTCAATTACGTCGAAATCACTAAGAGATTCATGAGATTGTTGCAAAAAGATTCCCCTTTCATCTAGGATGCAACCACTCAACACTCATTTGATTCTCTTAAGCATGCTTTAACAAACACACCTATTTTTCACCCACTAAATTATGTGAAATATGATATCCTTTATTTGGCTGCCTCTACTTCCACTATTGCTATGGTGTTAGTACAGGAGGATGATGATAGCACTGAACATGTGATCTACTATTTGAGTAAAATTCTATCAGGTTCTGAACTTTGGTATTAACATGTCAAAAAGTTGGCTTGGGGAACAGTTATTTCCGTCCAAAAATTTTACCACTATATTTTTTTACGCACTATCACGGTCATTGCAGACTCGAACCCCATGTACCACATCTTGACTCATCAAGTACTTGGGAGAAAATATTCAAAATGGATCGTCATTCTCCAAAAATTCCATCTCGAGTTTTCCAAATCCAAGGCTAATAAATCGTTGGTTTTTGTTGAGTTAAATTATGATCTTCCCCATACTGATGGGGATAATGAGCCCAATGATTCCCTTCCCGATGAATCCTTATTCCTCATTAGTACGTCTGATCCGTGGTATGGAGATATTCTTCTTTATGTCCAAATCCAATGCTTTCAACCTAGCATTTCACGTGATGAATGATGTTGCATTAGACACCATTCAAAATTATACCTTATCATTGGCGACACCTTGTACTGCCATGGCATTGATACTATCCTACGACATTGCTTAACCCACGAAGAGGTTGAAAAAGTTTTAAATGACTGTCACCTTGGATCTTGTGGAGGTCATCTTTCTCGGATGGCTATAGCCCAAAATATTTTATGTGCCGATTATTTTTGGCCTAACATATTTAAAGATTGCATTGAGGCCGTTAAAAATTCCTACCCTGTTTAGAAGAAAGCACATACCCACCCATCTCCACTTCATCCCATTTTCTCCATAGGTCTGTTTCCAAAATGGGGCATTGATTTTATGCAATGTAATCCTACCTCAAACGAGGGCACGGTTATATCATTGGTGTCGTCAATTATTTCACTAAATGGGCTGAGGCTATGCCTGCATTCCTTAATGATGATTGAACTGCATCACTTTTTGTGTTCAATCACATCATCGCTCGATTCAATGTCCCACAAGATATTTTAATTGATCATGGATCCCATTTATAGAACCGGATGATGGGTGAATTACACACCAAGTTAGTTTTTCGCCATGAAAAATCATACCCCTACTACCCTTAGGAAAATGGACAGGTTGAAGCCATCAACAAAGTCTTGAAAACCATGCTTCAACACATGGTGGGAGTGAAAAAAACCTCTTGGCATTAGAATATTTTATCCACACTCTAGTCTTATTGAAATTCAGTTAAAACCACAACTGGATTTACACCTTTCTAGTTGGTATATGGGATAGAAGTAGTATTACCGATCGAATGTGAGATTCCCTCTTTGAAACTCACCGTAGAACTCTTACCCCATACTTCTGATAAAGGGGAATGATTTTAATATCTAACCAATATGGATGAAACCTTTCACGATGTTGCTCTCATCAACAAGACATAAAAAATGCATAAAAAATCAATATGATAAGTCCATCCAACCTCGTGCTTTCATAGAAGGATATCTAGTCCTAGTCTATGATCAAGATCATGACAAACTGGGGGAAGGAAAGTTAGAACCCATATGACACATGACATACATCATTAAACGCATGCTACACAGAGACACCTACGAGTTAGTAGACTATGATGGGATATCTCTTGGTGAGCCTCGAAATGGGCTTTACCTCAAGAAGTACTATGCATAAAATATCTTTCATACGTGCTTTGTACATTACTGTAATATATACTTTTGACATGGTGTGTCTTTTCTTTTGCATGCATGAGTTTTTCCACAGCTTCTTATACTTTTATTTGTGATTGAATGCATAGATGACATCATCCTTTCCCATCTATTTCGGGTTTGCGGATGAAGCTAGTTGACATAAACAGAACATCGCTTTTGTAGCTTGGGTCATCTCTCACTATGGTGAGTTAGTGAGTTCAGGAGGAATTTACCTCGGATCTACGACCAAGAACGTTGTAGAATATCATGTCATCATCAGAATTTTAATCAAAGCCTCTTCTCTAGGTATATCTCAATTGATTATCAACCTCGATTCTCAACTCATGGTTCGTCAACTAAATCATGAGTACGTTGTTCATAACTCAGTTTTACTATGTCTCCATCTAAGGGTTCACCATCTCGAAAGAGATTTTGAATTTATAGAATATAGACATATATCGAGAGAACTCAATACGATCATGGATTCATTAGCAAATTATATGCTGGATTGGTATGTTGCGCATAGATAAACATTTGGAACATAAAGCATATGTATAACAACATCACATAAAACAAAAATACAACATAAGTAGCCACCGCGAAACTCATTTTTATATACAAGCTTGATAGCAAATTTTTTTTGGTCAAAATACATCGTACAAAAGTACATAATAGGGAAAACATGAGATTTTTATTCCCATAAAATCATCATCAAGACTAAAATGACTGGAGACTCTACTCGTCCCCCTGCACCACATTGTGCTCTGCATAGCACACTAACTCTCTTTCCACCCATCGTAGAAAATGTTTGAGGCCTTTAAAGACCCCAATTGTATGTCTCTGAAGGTGTAGAGGCACATCTTGCCTCTTCAGGGGAGGAATCCCATGGTCAAACCACATATTCCTCTCCACCTCTCGGAGTCCTCCCACTACGAACATGCTATACCGCTGCCTAAGCATCTCCGTGACATTTTAATGTTGGCACTTCGATCGGATGTGACACACCTCTGTCTGTGTGATGAAAAAAAATGACTTAGATCCCTCATCATACAACCAAAAACATATAAAAAACAAAGAAAATATTGTTATAAGGTTAATATGTTTCGTACCTAATGCATCCCACTATATACCCTCAAGAATCCCTAAATATGCACTAGCCCTGAAGTCCACCCTAGCATATGGAAAATCCTCGATCACCACCAGCTGTCTTCTCCACCATTGAAAGAAGTCATCAGTAAATCTAAAGGCACTACTACATTGGGAACAAATTATGATGAAATATTACGATGGTTTAGAATTTCGTCTTATTGTTTTTGCATTTTTTGTACTAAATATACCTTTTTTTTTCGGGGTCCAAATGTTGGTCGCTCTAGTGACCAACATTCCAGGTTGGTTGTTTTAACGACGAATCTTGGTCGCTCTAGCGACTAACCACCATTTAGTCTCTCTAGCGACCAACAAGGGCATGTGTGGGAATCAAACGGTCATTTGCGGCAAATCAATCATATATATATCCCAGTTACAACAAATTTTCTATAGTTATGACAATCATTTTCTATAGTTGCGAAAATCATTCGGGTGTTCTGATGCAATGGTCTTCTGGTTTTTATGAAATCTTGATTTCAATTCTCTTTCAAGAAGAGAAACATTGAATTGATCAGACTCTACATAGCTGAGATTTTGAAGGTCAATACTTAAAAATTTTCTGTGTGATTTAGTAATTTGGTGCTATTGAACTATTCTATGGTTTATTTTCACTCCTTTTAAGGGTTTAGAGAAAGAGGTTATAGGCGCTAATTATGGATAAAAGATATATGTGTTAAGTGTTAATGGTAATACATACAAATATTTAGGGGTTATAGGGGATAATTCTTAGGGGTTATATATGCTAGGGTTTTAGTATTTAAGTGATGAAGACGTTATATGTATTTGGAAATAATGGGTTATAACTATTAAAAGTTAAATGAATTATAAACTAGATGAGGTGTTATGGGTTATAAATATTATAAAGGGTATATATTAATGGTTAAGTGCTTACATGAGTTATGGTTAGGGAGGTTAGGGGTGATATTCGTTAAAGGACTTAAAGAGTATACATGTTTGGACTTATAGTGGTTATAGTTGTTAATAATTAGGTGATACATGTGTAATGGGTTATATGGGTGAGGGGTTAGATGTCATGGCAGTAAGGATTTAGTGTTTTATGAATATGGATTATATGCAATTAGTGTTTCACGAATAGAGTAATATCAGTAAGGGTTAAAGGGGTTAGTGTTTTAAGTGTTAGGAGTTATGAGTTATAAGGATTAAAGGTTACAAGAGCTATTTGTTATGGCTTGGAAGGGATCAATGTTAGGTTTAATAAAGTTTAAGGGTTACAATGGTTATAAGGTTTATGGTTTATAAGTTCATGTATTACGAGTTAGAGATGACAACTTATATAATTTACAAAGATGTGTTATTATAGTAAAGAGGATATGTAAGCTATATGTGTTAAGACCTAGTCGATAAATGTTTGGGGTAAGGGGTTATAGGGGGTTATGAATTATAAGGTATATATGAAGAAGGTTATCAAAGTTATGTGTTGTATTATGGTTTGTAGAGAATAGATGTGATATAATTTATAATATTTAGGTGTTAACGTT
>SNQJ01S0004337.1:233542-248349 GCA_010110895.2 Picea sitchensis
AAAAACAAAAATAATAAACACTTATAAAAATAAATAAAAGCCACCACATTAAACTTAAACAAATGTGAAACTAAAGATCAGTTGCACACGAATGTGGACCCGACCTCATTGATTCGAAAATTTGAAAGACTCAAAGGAGGGAGGGGTTGGAGAGGAGCTCTATTCCAATGATTTGTTGGTTCTCTGCCCACTGTAGTTGCCGATCAAAACCCCGAGCGAAACCCCCGTCCAAGAAGCAAGGAGCAGAGAAAACCTTGCGAGTACTAATCTGAGCAGAGAGAAACCCCGCGACTGATCTGAGGAGGAGAAACGTCGCGACCTGTGGAGACCAAGACCAAGACTAAGGGCCATTCAAGACTAAGACTGAGAGTTTTACATGAGACTGTCGAGGGAAAGGAGGGAATCGAGGGCTATCTGAGACTGAGACCGAGACTTGCGTGAGAGACTATCAAGGGAAAGGAGGTAAATAATGGTATGTTCTTTAAGCTACCCTAAAATTTATTTCAATGATATCTAGCATTTTTTCATTGATTTGATCTGGGTGACTACTGATAAAAATCCATTGAATAAAAGGTGCCCTCATAATTTCCCATGGTTTTACAAAAAAAAATAACCAATGTGCCTTTTAAAAATACAGCTAGAAAATTAAATAAATTAAATATATAGCTAAGGATTATTTTGAATCATTATATTCTGAGAAGGAAGGAGTATATTCATAGGTAATAGTTGAAATGATTATCAATATCCCCATGCTCTTAACCCCTGAAGATAATTATGATATTCTAAATTTGATTGAGGGATTTGAAGTCCACAATGCAATCTAGAGTTTAGATCCAGACAAGGCGACAAGACTAGAGAAGTTTACCATTCACTTTTACAAAGTTTGTTGGAGCTTGATTAAGCATAATTTAATTCATATGATATGTTATGTTCATAAATCCTTCTGGTTGGGAGACAACAACAATTCCTCTTTTCTAGCCTATATCCCCAAAAAAGAAAATACATCTAACTTTTCTAGATTCCATCCCATTTTGTCATGGATTGCTTGTCCAGTTGTTGTATTAAAGATTTTTAATTACCTGAAAACATTGAATTGTCAAACCAGGGTAAGTGAACTTAGAGCTTCTACACTATATGTGTTGGTAAGATTCTAATTCCTATCTAAAGGTTATTTTGAGAAGAAAACACAAACTTACTCTTAGAAACTGAACCCTAATGATTATCTTGAAACTAATCATTTCTTGTCTAACTCATCAAATGGAAACAATTCCGAGTTTAAGTAAAGGTATTTCTATTCCTAATCTAGTATAATCACCCAAGACTATCTACCATTATCTTAAACATCTTCTCATCATCATATCTATCTAAACCATAAAAGAGAGATCATTTTAAAAACCTTTTAATCTAAGCATCAAGCAGTTCTAAATCTAACAAAGGTGAAACAAATAAATGTCCTATTTTACCCTACAGGTACTGGAAGCTTCCTTTAATCAAACTATAAGCTAGCTATCCTAACAGAACAAAGTAAGTCTAAACTCTGATTATCTTTGAATCATGATCGAACTAGAAACCAAAAAACAAAGCAAATCTAAATTAAGCACTTGGTTCATTATTCAAATTCTACAAGGATAAATAACTCATTCAACATTCATCGATCTATAAGATAATATCAAACTGCAAATGATCTAATCAAAAAATGGCTAAGCCAGAATTTAACAGAGCAATTTCAAGTTCAAAACTAACTCACATGCAGATTCTAGAACTAAAAGTAAACTAACTCTACTGTGAAAAAGAGATAGCGAATTGAACCTGTTGGTGGGCCCAACCAAGAGGTGCAATCACCCTAAAACGAAGCCAGAGCTACTCATATTATTCCATGCAAATATCATTTCATACTTCACGCTCCATAATTCATAAAACAAACTCAAATCATTTTAACAGCGAATAACATAATGCATAGAAAGTTGTATTATCAGAAATCGTATCACATAGCATATCGTAACCAACGTTTCTTGAGAGCGATCCCAGTTTATATAGATACTCTCCAAATAGTTTTGAACATAGGTGCATTAATCTAAACGAATCTTAGATCCGAAAATGACTCATAGTCAGTTAAAACTAACTTCACAGCTTCATGACACGCAGTGTCAAGAAGCGTGGATCATAAAGCATTATAGTAAAACGGTTCTACAATCTTGCCCTGAGTCATCATATTGAGTTATGACTCAATCAATTATATGAATCGAACTGTCAATCCAATCTGGCCATGTCGTGCAAGTCTTTGGCATCTCCACTAAGTGCGATCCAGTACCTGGTACTGATAAGTCTGTTTCAAGGAACAAGTACCTAACTCATGTCACGTTAGCATCAATATTAGTTTAAAATATCAAAATACATTACAAATAACTTGAATCATAGGAATACCTTGAATATCCCCATTTAGTTGTAAAAGGATGTCAAATGTGTCATGGTAAGGCCAGAAGGAAATGATACTAGATATGAAAATGGGGGTATATTTTACATGATATAGGCAAAAATATAGTCAAAACTGGAGACTAACATTCCCCCAAGCTGAAGTCTTTGCCTGTCCTCAGACAACAAAAATTCAAAAACTGAGATTCATCAGAGTGTTGCAGCAGCTGCAACCAACATTTGCAATTTCTCATGTTTCTTCATGTTTCTGATCTCCTTCTTAAGAACTCGATTAATGATGATGTGTTTCCTGGCAATCTTCTGCAGTCTCCTATTCTTTTGAAAAAGACCTTTATTTTTTCATTTTAATCGTTCAATCTTTGATGAGAAGTGAGCTTGCCTGAGTTTCATAAGTTCATTTTTTGTTTTGATGTGCCGATCCAGTATGGTATATTCATGTAACTTCTCTTTTAACCTGTGATTCCTGCTTTCCAATCTGGCTACCATTGGTCTCAAGGATCTACTGGAAGAGATTTCATAGTAAGATTCAAAAGTTTTACCATGTCATTGTTGTGTTTGAGGGATGGAAACATTAGTGAACTCATCTGGTCTTTGAACATGGATGTCGACTGGACTAGATTCAGGATTAAACTCATCATATACTTGAACAGGGGTGTCGACTAGACTAGGTTCAGGAGTAAACTTGTCATATACTTGAACAGGGTTGTCGACTGGACTGAGTTCATGAGTGAACTCCTCATACACATGAACAGGGGTATCAACTGGCATTTGAATTGGCTTGTCCCGCTCAATTTCTTTGGGTGCATTATTTTGCTGATTGACTTTACAGACTTTTCGAATCAATTGGGAGAGAGTCCATGTCATCTTAGAAGACTCCAAAGCCTCCTCATGAGCATCCATACTTTTTAATCTTTATTGGAATGGGTAACTAGGCACAGAGTTATCCCTGTCTGACAATGTGCATGTGCATTTTCGTTTGGGATTTCTCCTAGGTTTGTCAATTAACTCCTCAAGTTGTTCCACATCAATAATATTTTTAGCAGTTGTAGGAGAAATCAAAATTTCAACATTTGCCTCTGTAGGGACAGTGTTTTCCACTCTTTCATGGTTAGTTTCCACACCATCAAAACCATGGACATCAAATGAATGTTCTGTACAAGGATTATCATCACTGGCCTCAATTGTGCAATCTGGTGTATTCTTAGGGTCATCACGGATTTTGGTCAGGGTTTTAACACCCTTTTTCTTAGAGTTCGACTTCTTCTGTGGAGGAGTGGACCCAATATTTTTATCTTTAGATTTGTCAGAAGCTAGGGTTCTTACAACGAACATATCCCAAGATTCATGTTTGTGGGATAACGCAGACTTAACCAAAATTTTGACAAGACCAAAATGAAACAAACTACCTCTAAAATATTTGGCTTTGCGAACTTGTTCTGCCATTTTCTTCAAACTCTTCAATAGAAAATAGGGGATGTTCACCAAATGGTTACCTTTGAAATGTAGTAGGAGTCGAGCATGACATGGAAACAYGATCGTGTACCGACCTTTGCAAGTGAGGTAGCATTGGAGTATGGATAGCAACTGAGCCCATTTTGGTTCCAACCACGACCTTGATGCGCCCTCTAACCATTGTAATTTCCGATACTGGGGTTGTAGGAGTTGCGTGCAGAGCTTCTTGTCAACTGGCTGGCCCTTCGTCCATTTATGACCAGTGCTGGGTAATTGAATTGCTTCATAAATGAACTTTTTTGTGACTTCAAATTCCAGCTCACCCACTTTAGCTAGTCCACCATGAAGTGCAAAGCGAACTGAAGTGTAACTGTATCATCATACCCATCAAATTTCTTGAAGAATGGATCCCACCCTGCTTTCTAAAAAATGTGCTTGGTGGCTTCATACACAGGAAGAGCCTCCAAATCTGCATAAGTCTCAGGTTTGTGACGATTTGCCACCATAATTTCACTCGGTATAACAGGAAAGGTGCACAAGTGAGCAACGGAATTAGACAAGGGAAACAGAGGAATAGAGTATGATGTGTGAAATAGGTCGTGAGAGGAATTATAGAAGGACGTTTGAAATTTCATGAGGATCAATAGCGTGTAAGGAAATGATGATGGTCGTACACGTTTTCAAAATATCATTACATATGAATCATGTCGAATTCAGCCAAGATAATCGTGTCGAATTCAGCCAAGATAATGCAGTGCATTTCTCATGATATGGAATGTGAAGAAGGATTGGCTTGTTAAGTACAAAGTATAGGGATAATGAAATTTTATGGAGTATCGAGGCATTCCTAGTTCAAATTATTAATATGTAATTTAATACATTAAACTAACATGAAACTAAGCGTACCTGAGTTTGATTACCTACTCCCTATTATGAATTTCTTACTGTAGAGATCTTTGAAGTCAAGTCTGAATCTGGAGAGCACCAAAATTGTAACTGGAATTTGTACTACTGATGACCACTGTAACTGATGGATTATGTCTGGCACTGACTGGTACTGATGAAATAACCTGAAATCTGCAGAGAAACTTGAACCAATAATAATTTGCTAAGAAAAAGACTTCATGTTTATAAAATAAAATTATCTGTTGGCTATCCATGAACCTGTCTCCTGTTCATTCCTGAAAGGAACCGATTAAAGTTATGTCTTCAATAGCTTCAAAGCTTTAACCCATGGTACAATTCTTATTTGTGTGAATAAATTTTCTGGAGTCGAGCACAAAACGAAATCATTGGATTACCGACCATTAATGAATGTCGTTAACTAATGCGAGATGACCCACTAGTGATGTCAATGTGCCTCAAGTTACCTATAGTACATCCTAACAGGTACGAATAAAGGTCTTGGTGTCGAGTCACCTGTAGGATCTATCAACCAAGAGACATTGGTGTATTCCCATGGTTGTTAGCAAGGAAATCTGCCATTGAGGCATGCAGATTACAGGGTACTAAGTAGTCTCTAATCTCTACTCCAGATGAGAGGTTGGTGTCGATGGAGTGAGACTTGTTGGAAGGTGGACCTTAACGTATCCCACATCATCCAACATGAGTGCAGATAGAAATCTTGTGAAGAATAATTTTTTGGAACAATAATCACTTACTTGTGGATTTTATGAGCCCAAGTTAGTATATGCTCATTGCTTTCTCATGTTTTGAGAGTCTGAGAAAATGCTAAAAGAAAACTCTGGGGGGGTTTCTTTCCCATCATAATCTATCAGGCCTGGTAAAGAATAATCCTATCCCTGATAAATGCCCCTTTCATACTTTAATGAGCAATTCAAAGGGAGCAAACAAGCTCAAATTTATTAATTTCAAAACAAGACAGTGCATATTGATAAGAAAATTTCATAAAATAAAATGGTCTTACCTTCTTACCTGTTGCGAAAAAGTGATGAAGTTCAATTTTGTACTTTCTTTGAAAAGCCTGTAAAACTGAAAACAATATGTCAACATATCCAAAAAGAAATGTTTATATATATATATATATTATTTAATTTTTTATTTTCTATTAAAATTGTATTATTTACACAATCTTGAAACAACAAAAATGATCAAGGATTAGCAGGAGGAGAAGACTCTTCTCCTACTATCTTTATTTCTGGTTGTTTAGCAATTTCCTGTAAAAAATCATCTCTTGACAAGGGTTTGTTATACACTTTTAATCTATGTTCATTTACTACAAAGGAATTTTGAGAGTCATCTATGGTTTTGATTCAGACAGATCCATTATCAAAAACAGTTTCCACTTCATAAGGTCCAAACCATCTTGTCATAAGTTTTCCTTTGAAAGTTTTATGTTTGGAATAAAAAAGCAATGCTCAATCCCCTGGTTGAAAATGCTTTTTCTTAATGTATTTATCATGCCATTTGCTACGTTGATTTTGTACAAGGATAGTTCTTTGAAGAGAATCTTGCCTAATTTCTCCCAATTCATTTAGTTGCATAACTCTATGTTTCTGTGCCTCATCCAAATTCAATCCCAACTCTGCTGCTATGCAGAAGGTATGAATCTGAAATTCTATGGGAAGGAGAATTTGCTTGCCAAATACCAATTCATAAGGGGTATGACCAGTGGTATTTCTCCACGTAGTCTGGTATGCCCATAAAGCCTTTGGAAGCCTATCCGCCCAATCTTTGTGATGTAAATGTATTGTCTTGGTCAAAATAGCTTCTAGAACTTTATTCATGGATTCCACTTTCCCATTGGCTTGTGGATGGTATGGGGAGGACTTACAGTGTTTTATCCCATATTTATCTGTTAGTTCCTTCATCAACTTAGAAGTAAATTGGGCACCTTGATCAGTAACAATCTCTCGTGGAACACCGAAGCGGGTAAAGATATCTTCATAAATAAATTCAACCACTGATTTCTCAGTTGCTTGATATAAATATTTTTCCTCTACCCACTTGGTCACAAAATCTGTACAAACCAAGATGTACCTCTTCTTCCTCGACATTGGGGAAATCGTTCCTACAAAATCAAGTGCCCATTTATCAAATGGTTCAATCACAACCTGCGGTCGCAAGGGCATCTCGTCTACTACGGTAGGTCTTCCCATCCTCTGAAAACTATCACAGCTTCTTACACATTTTATTGCATCCTTAAACAGTGTCAACCAATAGTATCCTGATTATAAGAATTTATATGCCGTTCTCTTATCAGAGAAATGTCCTCCACATGGCCCATCATGACAGGCTTGAAGGATATTGGGAATCTCATCTTCCTGAACACATCTCCTAATGATCATATCATGACTTGTATAGAAAAGAGCACTTCCTACCCAAGAGTAATAAGCACTTTGTTGGGCAATTCTTTTCTTTTGTGGTGATGATAAATGAGTTGGCAGTCTCCCTGTAGCTAAGTAATTTGTCGTATCCGCAAACCAAGGGGTCTTAACAGCTACTGCAAACAGACGTTCATAATGGAAATTATCATTCACTGGAATGTCAGTACTATATTGAGGGATACGAGAAAGAAAATCTGCAACTACATTTTCTTTTCTTGGCCGATCAACTATAGTGATGTTAAATTCTTGAAGTAGCAAAAGCCATCATGTGATTCTTCCGGTAGTAACTGGTTTTTTCATCAAAAATATGATAGTAGAATGGTTGGTATGTACAAAAACCTCATATCTAGTGATGTAATGACGAAATTTGTTAATGGCATGAACTACAACCAAAAATTCCTTCTCTGTTACAATGTAGTTCAATTCAGGGGGAGTAAGGTTTTTGCTAGTGAAGTAAATTGCATAGTTTTGTTGGTTTTCTTTTTGTCCAAGCACTCCTCCTAAAGCAGTGTCTGAGGCATCAATTGAAATATGGAAAGGAAGAGACCAATTTGGTCCTCTTAGAATAGGTGCCATGGACAATTTTGCTTTCAAATTCTCAAAAGCATTCTGACAATTGTTATCCCAACAAAATTCTACATCTTTTTCTAACAATTTAAACATGGGCCTGGCTATCTTTGTAAAGTTTTCAATAAATCGATGATAATATCTAGAATGTCCCAAAAAACTTGGCACATCTTTTTGAGTTTTCAGAGAGCAAAGTTTAACTATCACTTCAATTTTGGCTCGATCAACTTTAATTCCTTCTGCAAATAAATGATGACCCAACACTATTCCCTCAGTTAATAACATTTCATTTTTTTCATGACTAAGGGATAAATTTGATTCCTAATAGTGAATCAAGACTTTCTCAATATTACTTAAGGCTTCTTCGAAAGTGTTACCATAAACAATAAAATTGTCCATGTACACTTCCACACAATCATGAATTAAGTCAGCAAAAATCCCAAGGACTGCTCTCTGAAATGTATCAGGAGCATTGCGTAGTCCAAAAGGTAGCACTTTATAAGCATAAGTGCCCCAAGGAAACCTAAATGTTGTTTTGTCCTGGTCTTCAGGAGCAATTTGAATCTCATTGTATCCACTATATCCATCGAGAAAGGAAAAGTATCTTTTTCCAGCCAAGGTATCCAAAACCTGATCTATAAAGGGAAAGGGAAAGTAGTCCTTCAGGGTTTCCTTGTTCAAATCCCTAAAGTCTACACACATTCTCCATTTCCCTGTCATTTTCTTAGGTACCACAACAAGAGGTGAAACCCACTTGCTATCAGAAATTGGATAAATGAATCCAACATTTAATAATTTCTGTAACTCTTCTTTCACAAAATCTTTTAGGATTGGATTCATACGCCTTTGTGGTTGTCTTACTGGGGTTATCCCTGGTTGGATATATATGTGGTGAATGCAGGTTTCAGGATGTACTCCTCTCATATCAGTGTACTCCCATGCAAATGCCCCTGACTGTTCTTTCAAAAGATTTGTTAATTGTTCCTGTTGGCTGAGACTTAATTCAGATTTGATGTATAGACATTTGCCTGGGCTAAGTTCTACTGGAATGGTATATGATCCCGGATGCTCATCAATGGAGAAAACCATAGATGGTGAAAACGAGGAAAATAACTCACTTCGTTCTTGAAATTCTTCTCTGAAAATTTGATCGTATTGAAAATATGTTTGTGGGAGCTCGACATTTTCTGTCACAGAAAGAAATTGGCTTAAAATATCATCCTCTGTTGGTTCTTGTAGTGCATGAAATTCATCAATAGAGAATAAAGATTCTTCCTCATCATTCTCGTGATAGGGACATTTTAGCTACCATAATTCTTCTGTAACCGGTTGAGCAGGTGGAAAAAGAGTAAGTTTCTGCGAAGAAATGCCATTTGAAATGAACATATCCCCACCACGACATCCTATGAAAGCATTAACCATAGCCAACCAAGGCCTCCCTAAAATGATTGGATGGCCTTTCGTGGGATCCTTTGAATGAATAATCATGAAGTCAACAGGATATTCCCACGAAGCTAATGTAACAAGAATGTCATCGAGGACCCCAACAGGTTTTATAGTTGTTCAGTCAGGAAGTTCAAGAACTATAGGGGTAGGGCGAAGGAATTGACTTAGTTGCAACAGTTCAACTGTATTGATAGTCATTATATTAATGGTTGCACCTAGATCGACTAAAGTATTACCAATAGAAACAGTATTGATAGTAACTGAAACTATTGGGTTCCCGGGGTTGGCATACTTCACAATTTTAGGAGCTTCAGAAATACAATTCGATGACTGGCCTACTACGTGTATTGTGGGTGGATCTTTCTGTTTCCAAACTGGTTTCTTAATGCAGGGTTCTTTAATGGTCTTGGCATATATTGGAACATATCTGATCGCTTGTAACAATGGAATATTAACACAGACATTTTTTAGTTCATTCATGATGTCAAACTCAAATTGAACAATTGGTTTCTCAATGAGCAACCTCTCAGGAAAAGGAGGTGTCTGAGTTTGTATGTTACGTTGTGATTCAGATACTTTATTCTTTGGAATGATGACATCTTTCAAAGATTCCCCATTTGATAAATCATCTACAGGTTCTTCTTCATGTTCTTGGATAATTACCTTTGGTGTTGTTCTTGTTACAGGCTGAGTTTTATTTAAAGTTTTTCTAGATCTCAGTTGTATTTCTTGTATGGAAATGGGGTTTATGGTGTAAGCTGGGTAATTTTGAAAATCAACACTATGGAGTGGCAGAGGTGGTTTGTTGTTAGGATTTGGAATGGGTTGAGTGGGTAATATGGTGGGACGAGGTGGATTTTGAGGCTGCTGAGGAGTTTGTTGAAAAGGTGGCAAAGGAGGTGGAGTAAAACCAGGCAATAGCTGATGTATGTTTGGAGGATATTGAGTACATGGATTTTGGGGAATTGGTACCACATACTGCTGTTGGTTATTTCCATAATTATGTTCTCTCCATCCCTAGTACCAAGGTTGACCAGGGACATTTTGTGGAGTCCAATTTGGCTAGTTCCATGGATGTTGTTGTTGTTGTTGAGAGAAGGGTGGATAGTAGCTGGAAGGTTGTGGGGATGGTTCTTGGTACATATTTGAGTTCCTAGGTTGCCAAGGCCTCTTAGGTGCAGATGGAGTCCCTGGAACTTCCCCTCCCTTGAATATAGCTTGAAATCTTGGTGAGGATGGACAATCTTCTGTTTTATGATTTTCAGTACATATTGCACATACAGAAACATTGTCCAAAGGACATTCTCATAAAGGATGCCTTTTTCTGCATTTTGGGCAGAATATGCTTAATATAGGGTTTTCCTCTTCCTTCTTTCTCTTAATCTTCAGAGTGTTTAATTGAGAGCCAATTGTTCCTAAAATGTTTGGTTTAAAATTTTCCAAAAGGTTTCCCAATTCAATTCTAGTAACTCCACCAAATGTGGGTACTTTGGTGTTTTTGTTGACAAGTTCTCTCACACTTTTTGCAGTTTTCCCCCTACTTCTCGAGTAAGTTCTACATAGTTCAATTATTGCTTCAAAGTCTTTTTGATAAATGTCTCCTGAAGCCATTAAGTTGAGAGTGTCAATTTTCTCATCTGAAACCCCTTTTAAGAAAAGAGTCTTGATTGCTTCATTTTGGAGATTATTATATTTGGATTTTTGAAGAGTATATGTAAATATTTCTAAGAAGTCTTCAAGGTTATCTTCATCTTGTTGTTGCATTTTAAAAATATCATTTCAAGAATCCTTGGGTCTACAATAGTCCTAGTACTTCTTTAAAAAAAATTCCTTCATATCTTCCCAAGATCTAATGCTGTACTCTCCTAAACTCATGAACCAACGTAATGCAGAATCTTTTAGGGTAGCAGGAAACAACTTCATCTTATGTGCATCTTGGAGATAGTTATAACTCCTGCACAGGATGTCAAACTCAAAAATAAATACATCTGGGTCTTCACTACTTTTCCCATAAAAGGTTGGTAGTGTCGAAGGTGGGATATTTTTCATATTGACATTCTGGACCAAATCCAAAATAGGAAACCCAAAGATGGTTTCTGGTCTTAGCTCAGTCTCTATTTGTTCTTCTTCTTCATTTTCAACATGAATTTCTCCTTGTTCTCTTCTATCCAATTCTCTCCCTCTTTCTGCCATGTTAAAAGGATTACCAAAAATTGTATATGCAATCTGATCTTTCTTTGGGGAGGGTGTGAAATCCCACCTCTCTGGAGTCTTTTTGACAGAATTGTTATCTCCTATTGGTTCTTTTGAGGATCCTATTACCTTTGATTCAACAGTTGCAGTTTTTATTTGTGAAACTATAGTGTCAGGTTTCCTGGAAATAACTTGCACTTCTTCTGGATTAACTGTGTCAACCAAGTTTGGATCACCAGGAATTTGCATTTGTTGGTATGTGGTGTTTCTTGGTTCTATGTTTTTCTCTATGGTTTCCTCAGCCAGAGTTCCAGTCTCAGTTTCTATTGCTTTTTGGGTGGAGGTTTCTTATTTTTGTTGTTTTGTGTTTTCCCTAAATCTACCTCTATGATCTCTATTTCTTATGAAAACATACTAGATAAAAGAAAAACTAAGATTGAGTTTCAGAGGAACCTATGATAACAGATATGTCGGTTCTCACCCTTCGTTTCATAGCTCCTCTTTCATCAACCTGCTAACATACCACACCAAACTAAATACACTTTAAGAAAATAACCAAAATAATTATCTAACTTACCTTCTAAACAGCTCCCCGGGAATGGCACCAAAAATGTCAGGCTGTTGTATTAAAGATTTTTAATTACTTGAAAACATTGAATTGTCAAACCAGGGTAAGTGAACTTAGACCTGCTACACTATATGTGCTGGTAAGATTCTAATTCCTATCTAAAGGTTATTTTGAGAAGAAAACACAAACTTACTCTTAGAAACTGAACCCTAATGATTATCTTGAAACTAATCATTTATTGTCTAACTCATCAAATGGAAACAATTCTGAGTTTAAGTAAAGGTATTTCTATTCCTAATCTAGTATAATCACCCAAGACTATCTACCATTATCTTAAACATCTGGTCATCATCATATCTATCTAAACCATAAAAGAGAGATCATTTTAAAAACCTTTTAATCTACGCATCAAGCAGTTCTAAATCTAACAAAGGTGAAACAAAAAAATGTCCTATTTTACTATACAGGTACTGGAAGCTTCCTTTAATCAAACTATAAGCTATCTATCCTAACATAACAAAGTAAGTCTAAACTCTGATTATCTTTGAATCATGATCGAACTGGAAACCAGAAAACCGAGCAAATCTAAATTAAGCACTTGGTTCATTATTCAAATTCTACAAGGATAAATAACTCATTCAACATTCATCGATCTATAAGATAATATCAAACTGCAAATGATCTAATCAAAAAATGGCTAAGCCAGAATTTAACAGAGTAATTTCAAGTTCAAAAATTAACTCACATGCAGATTCTAGAACTAAAAGTAAACTAACTTTACTGTGAAAAAGAGACAGCGAATTGAACCTGTTGGTGGGCCCAACCAAGAGGTGCAATCACCCTAAAACGAAACCAAAGCTACTCAGATTATTCCATGCAAAAATCGTTTCATACTTCACGCTCCATAATTCATAAAACAAACTCAAATCATTTTAACAGCGAATAACATAATGCATAGCAAGTTGTATTATCAGAAATCGTATCACATAGCATATCGTAACCAACGTTTCTTGAGAGCGATCCCATTTTATATAGATCCTCTCCAAATAGTTTTGAACATAGGTGCATTAATCTAAACAAATATTAGATCCAAAAATGACTCATAGTCAGTTAAAACTAACTTCACAACTTCATGACACGCAGTGTCAAGAAGTGTGGATCATAAAGAATTATAGTAAAACGGTTCTACAATCTCGCCCTGAGTCATCATATTGAGTTATGACTCAATCAATTATATGAATCAGACTGTCAATCCAATCTGGCCATGTCGTGCAAGTCTTTGTCATCTCCACTAAGTGTGATCCGGTACCTGGTACTGATAAGTCTGTTTCAAGGAACAAGTACCTAACTCATGTCACGTTAGCATCAATATTAGTTTAAAATATCAAAATACATTACAAATAACTTGAATCATAGGAATACCTTGAATAGCCCCATTTAGTTGTAAAAGGATGTCAAATGTGTCATGGTAAGGCCAGAATGAAATGATACTAGATATGAAAATGGGGGTATATTTGACATGATATAGGCAAAAATATAGTCAAAACTGGAGACTAACATTGCTTCTTACAAAATCATGATTAAGATTATGGAAAATAGGTTATGAAATATGATCCCAAAACCCATTTCAAAGAATGAAGGGGTTTTCATGGAAAAAGGGACAATATAGATAACATTCTCATGGTACAAGAGTTTATTCATTACGGAAGAGCCAATAAGCAATGGGGCATGATCATAAAAATAGACATGGAAAATTTCTTTGATAGAGTAAGACACTTGCTCCTTTTTGATGTCATGCATAAATTCATATGTTTCCCTTCCATTATCAAGTGGATTGCATATTTCATAGGTATTCCATGGATATATCTGTTGGTTAATCACACACCTACTCCATTTTTCTATATAAGTATAGGAATGAGGTAAGGATGTTGTGTCTCCCCTTACTCTACATCCTAATGGCAGAATCCTTGAGTAATAAATTGAAGCATGAAATATATATTGGTAATATTGGTAATAAAAATTATAAAAGGGGTGAAGGGTATTAATCACTCATAGCTTGTTGATGACACCATTCTATTAGGAGGGGCTTCGACCATTATTGTAGTTCAATTTAAGAAAATACTAGCCTCTTTTTTATCTTCCTTAGGAGGAAAAGTAAACAAACAAAAAAGTCAAATTTTTGGATGGAATGCAATTTATCGGCTTCTTCAAAGAATTTCAAAGATTTTGCAGTTCCCTTTTCAATAGAAATGGTCTTCCTTCAAGTATATAGGTATGTCTCTTTCTCTAAGTAACTCCTCGGCTCAGTCCTAGTAGATTATACTGGACAAAATAAAATGCAAGTTCTACTAGTTGGGTTCACAATGGTTAAATATAGATAGGTGCATCATTATAATTAAATTAATTCTTATATCCCTTTTGGTTTTTTAATGCTCAACTATGCTAGAATCCATTGGGATAATGCAGAAAATAGAAAGTACTCCAAAAACAAAATTGGCGAGGAAAAATATAAAAACTTTCATCTCATCAATTGATCATTGTTAAGAGCCCGCAAGATAGAGGAGGCTTGATAATTAGAGATCATTTTCTCCTAAATCTAGCATTGGGAGGCAAATTGTTTTGGAGACTGATCATGGGAAGAGTGGACTGGTGGAAAAGGGTTTTGTGGAAGAATTACTTCAATGTGGTAAGAAAGAGATGCATTGAAGGGAAGTAGGAAAACTAGAGAGGATCCCATATTTGGAGTCTCATTAAATCAAGAATCCAATTAATTCAATCAAGGCTCACTTGGGTGCCTAGAA
>SNQJ01S0004338.1:42608-57003 GCA_010110895.2 Picea sitchensis
GGAATACCGCCTCTCAAATTATTTCCAGAAAGATTAATAATGCCGAGATTCTTAAGCTGAGCAATCTCCGGCGGAATAAATCCGGTTAAATGATTGCTGGAAATAAGCAGATGAGTAAGGTTTCTGTACTTACCAAAAACCAGCGGAATTTCACCATAGAGCTGATTGGAGCTTAAACCCAAATATATCAGGCTAGGGTATTCCCCAAAGGCTTCTGTTATACTTCCTTCCAGCTGGTTGTTCTCCAGCCGAACTCTCGTCAAAGTCTGGCAATCCCTGAAACTCGGCGGTATTGGGCCTGAAAAATTATTTGTGTTAACTGCTAAGACCTCCAGCTTTCTTCCGTGACAAATCTGTGGAGGAAGGTTTCCCGTGAAATTGTTGTTGGAGAGGCTCACATTTATCAGATCACTGTATCTTCCGAAACTCGCAGAGATTGTTCCAGAGAGAACGTTGTCATTAACAAAGAGCAGAGTTAAATTAGCTAACTGGAATATGCCCTCCTGTATGGAGCCCGTCAGATTATTGCTGGAGATATCTAGCGTCTGCAGTGACTTCAATTTGCTTAGCTCGGCCGAAATACTTCCCGTGAAGGCATTTAAAAAGAGACTGAGCATGGTCAAAGATGTTATATTTCCAAGCTCGGCAGGAATTTTACCGTGTAACAAATTGCTCGAAACGTCCGAGTTCGCCGGGAATGTTTCCCTCTACCCTGCTGTAATGAAGATCGAGTGTCTCCAACATACTGAGAGTCCCCAGACTAGCAGGAATGCTCCCTTCCAATTGATTCTCGTAGAGCTCCAGGATTCGAAGCTGGGTCAACCTGCCTAACTCCTTAGGAATTGCTCCAGTCAGATTGTTCGTACCCAGACGAAGGGCCTTTAGCTCTGTAAGATTACCCAATTGTGAAGGTATCTCGCCGGACAGATAATTGAACGTCAGATTTAGCAAGGACAGTTTTGTCATCCCGGCCAGCTCCAATAAAACGTTGCCTTCTAGATAATTGTAACTCAAGTCAATAAAGGAGAGGTTTCGACATTTCGCAAGCTGGGAGGGTATGGAACCGTTAAAGTTATTAACAGAGAGCGACAGAGATGTCAACTGCGTAAGATTTCCGAGCTCAGCCGGTATCGTGCCTGATAAATAATTAGTTCCCAATATAAGTTGTTGCAGGTTTCTGAGATTGCCGAGAGAAAGAGGGATACTTCCGTATAACAAATTGTTGCTGAGATCGAGCCTCGTTAGATAGACAAGGGAAGAGATATTGGAATGGATTGTGCCGTTCAAGTTTAGGGAAGGCAAATCCACGGCTGTGACGCGTTGGAAACTGTCACAGCTGATTCCAGTCCATGCGCAGGGCGATTGCGCTGAAGCATTCCACGAGCCGAGCAGAGTCTGTGAATCTGGGCTGAGATTTTTCTTGAAAAGGAGCAATGCCTTTCCATCTTCAGACAAACATACAGTCAATGGCAATGCATTCGCCATGAATAAGAAGAAGAATAACGTCGTCATGTCCATCTGCCTCTCTGCTGTTAATGCTTGTCAATGGCTCTGAGGAAATGGTAATAGGTTGTCAAAACCATCCATTTATTCTTATGACCAGAGGATCAGTTGTACGTAATTGATTGGGCCATTGCGATGTCAGCCAATTTGACTTTGTCAAACGTATGGGCTGGAACTTGGCGTTAATCGATAAGTTTGAAAATGGCGACTGGCGGATACAGATTGAATTTTGAATTTTAATAGCGGACTAGCTACGCTGGGCGAGATGGTTTGAAGAAGCGGTCTTCAAAATACAACAAGAACGAGATGGTCTGAAGAAGCGGTCTACAAAACACGATTTAAGAAGCGATCCACAAAACACGATAAGAACGAGTGCATGAAAAAATACCATAATCACATGACTTTTAAAATACCATAATCACTTGTTAATTATTAAAGTAGTAACTAGTGTATGAAAAAATACCATAATCACATGACTTACAAGAAAAAAAATTGAGATTAGAAAATGGAATACAATATTTTAATATTTTATTATTTTAATAGGACTTTTCTTACTTAATCGGGACAATATTAATCAGATTATTTAGGTACACATAGCTTAGCTTGCTTTTCATAATAATAAAAAACTCCCCCCGTCCTTACCAAAGGGAGTCCATCCTAGGGGAGAAGAATCTAGAACCTCAAAGTGTTATTTATAAATTGTCCTTTAAAAAAAATTAGGATGACTTTTTCATTTATTCGTTCATATTGAATTCACATTGCAAATTGTGATTCATATTGATTTCACAGTGCAAGTTGTGTGGAGGGATGGAATTTGACACGCAAATTGCTTATTGCAAGCAATTTGCGTGTATTTTACGATTAAAAATTTCTCATATCCATCAACTTTTTTTTATAAAATCATCAAAATCGTCAAACTTGAAAAGATTGTTTGGTTTTGAAATACTTAACGTGGTTGTGGTTTATTCACTCAATTGTTAGAATTAATGATTAATTTAGGGATTGGTTTGGAGTTGGTTTTGGTTTATTGGAGTTGTTGAGATATTCTCTCAACCTCCATATCTATGTTGGGAATAAGTTGGATCTGACTCCAACTATTTATATGTATTGTAATTGAGATTCAAGGTGTAATACAATTTATGTTTGTGTGTTATTCCTATGCAATGACTGTTCTTCTAATTTCTAACTTGGTATCAGAGCTTGGCTGGGCTTAATCCCTCACGGGAGTGCCCAAGAAGATGAAATAGATTGGCATCTGAATTTCTGTACATATGTAAAAGAGTAGATTGTGCTGCCTGTGTGATTAATCAGTGTGCGTGACTGTGTGTGAGAATTAATTTTCTGTGTGATTGTTGGCTTTAGCCGCAGATGTTATTGCTACATTGCATTTGTTGTTCAACCATTCGCTGGAATTTGTCGCTGCTGTTTGGATGTTGCTGAGCATAAAGAGAACACAGAACAAGGAGACGTAGTGATAGCAGTTGTCATTGATTCAGGAAGCAAGAAGGAGCTGTAGTGAAAGTCGTGAGAGAGGAAGAGCTGCCGTCAAAGCTGTAAAATGATTTGGATCCGCCACCGAATCGAGTGAATCCCGTGACTATTCATCACCTGAGACAGAGAGGTGTTGCATAGCTAGATCGCTGCCAGATATTCATTGACTGATTGACCGGATTAATGAGCAAGAGAAACGTCATGCCGCTGCTGTGTTAAACCTGATCAAACGGGACTGTTGTTTTCACTATATTAACGTATCCAGAGATCTGCGTGCTCGCAGTATCAACATCTGTCAGAAAATGCCGCCGTAGATGGCATGTTTTTATACTGATATATATATATTTAGTTCTGTGTGGTGTGTTTAAAGTTTTTTATATATTTACGTGTTTATGTAAAAGAAAGTAGGAACTCTTGTATCTTGATATAAGCTGGTAGCCCCGGTTTCAAGAACAACTGTTCTTATTGGAAGTCACCTTGTATAATTGAATGTTGAGGACATTCCGTATCCAAACTGCTCTTCTAGGTTGAGGATATTCCGTATCCAAACCGTTCTCTAGACACTAGCTGATAGCTGAAAGCAAAAAATCCAACAGATGGAGGCATGCTCATAGAATGCATCATAATTGACATCTTTTATCACGTAAGCCCTGATGAGCCGAGTTGTCAAATAGTCCATTGTACAAGTTCACATGAATGATGGTTCAAAGCATTTATGCTTTAAAATGAGTTGAATGGTAAGTTCGAAGAAGAGGAAGAGAAAGAGCGCAGTCCAGAGGCATCAGAGTGGGTGTAAGAGCTGATGAAGACCAGATCAAACATAGATCTATGTTGTGATTTGAGAATTGTAATATGTGGTTTATTTGTAATGTAATCATTAAGGGAGGGTGTTAGAATTAATGATTAATTTAGGGATTGGTTTGGAGTTGGTTTTGGTTTGTTGGAGTTGTTGAGATATTCTCTCAACCTCCATATCTATGTTGGGAACAAGTTGGATCTGACTCCAACTATTTATATGTATTGTAATTGAGATTCAAGGTGTAATACAATTTATGTTTGTGTGTTATTCCTATGCAATGACTGTTCTTCTAATTTCTAACTTCAATCTTCTACAATATGTTAGAGATGTATTCTTACCTTGGTTGTGGTTCATTCACTCAATTTTCTACAATCTATTAGAGAGGTTCTTCTGCCTTATAAGTTGTGATGTGCAATCAATTTTACTTGTTTAATCAATTTTAAATGTTTATATTATTCAAAGATCATTCTTCTTTTTTATTGAGTTTTTATAATTATAAATCTAAATTATTCATAGTGTATCTCGATTAAATATTTAGAAATTTATGGAAAGCATCAAATTAGTGTTCCATTTTTTTTTTTTTTATATATTTCATTGGTTTGTAGTCAAGCTCTTCAATTTAGTAGTCAAGTAGGGCTTCCCTAGACCTTAGACTCAAAGCTCATTGTTCCTATCTTTAAAAGTGGGGATAAAAGCAATCTCTCTAATTATAGGACCAGTATGATTAACTCCATCTTAGCCAAGCTACACGAAAGTACTTTGGAAAAGAATATCAAAATATGACTTGAAATTCATGGAAAAAAGCTAAAGGCCAAACCATATTTAAAGGATATCATTCAATCATGGACCATTTTGTTATGCTTAGGATCATTGCAAAGGAGTATCAAAATAATAAAACAAATCTTTGTTGTTGTTTCATTGATTTTAGAATTTTTTTTTACACAATGTCGAGGACTAACATTTGGAATAGGTTAGAAGAGCTAAAAGTTCCTTCCAAGCTGAGAGTTGTCGTAGTAAGTTTAT
This sequence comes from Picea sitchensis, assembly GCA_010110895.2. Classification (NCBI taxonomy): domain Eukaryota; kingdom Viridiplantae; phylum Streptophyta; class Pinopsida; order Pinales; family Pinaceae; genus Picea; species Picea sitchensis. The sequence continues at coordinate 47,425 of SNQJ01S0004338.1, forward strand.
ATGGGAGTGTTATTGCCAAGTTTAGGAACACTGAGGGCTAGTCGAAAGAAATTAACTGCAATATAGGAGTCAAGCAAGGTTGTCCTCTATCCCATACCCTCTTTGGCATATATATTGATAAGTTAGAATATTGTCTAGAATATGATGGTTGTACTCGCCCCACTCTCGCTACTATAGTCATCATCCTTCTTCTTTACATGCATGATATTTTTCTTATGGCAAGGAATCCATATGACCTCGATAAGAAACTAAAAATCATCAAGGACTTCTGCTCTAGTATGGGTATGATTGTGAACATTGACAAAACAAAGGTTATGATAATCAAATATAAAAAAATCACCTATCATACATTCACATATGACAACAATAGCTTGGAAGAAGTGTCTTCATACAAATATCTTCAAATTGATATTCATCACAAGCTCAATTGGAACTATAGCATTGAGAAAAGGATAAATGGAGGGTGTAAAGTTTATTATGGGCTTGAAAACAAATGTAAATTAGAAAGCCTTTCGCTATGGGATAAGAAAAAAGTCCTCTTTGATACTCTCGTCACTCCTTTTATCTTATATGGATGTGAAGTTTGGGGATCCAATATCTCTAGAGAATCTTGGAGAAAGATAGAGTAGATCTAAAATAATTTTATAACTTATAATCTCAAAATTAAAGGTAATCATACCCTATCCTATCCTCCTCATAGAAGCAAGCACTTCCCCCATTGAGAGCACAACCATGATTAAGTACTTAGTGTACAAGAACAAGATAAACAACATGGATGACAAGAGGCTCCCCAAAATTGTTTCAAACTCCAGACAAAACCACCAATGAATCAAGCAAGGATGGCATAAAGATACCAAGTCTTGGCTAAATCATTGGGGAATACATGAAGATGTCATTCTATATAGAATACCAATAATATTAAAAATATTATTACATCTAAATTTAAGGAGAATTTGTGGTGTGATAAAGAATTAGAGGATAAAAGGAAATTAAGATGTTATAAGGAGCTGGTCAACCCTAATCTAGAAGATCAAAAGTGTCTCTTGGTATTGACTTAGTGCAAAGAACAAAATCAATATTGCTAAAATACAAACACTACAACAAAACAAGCCATTAGCGCCTAGTTTAGCGCCATAATTTAGTGCATTTGAGTGCATGAATTGGGCTGATGGGATGGTGCAAAACCTAGCTATATAGCAAAAATGGGCATTGGTCAGTTCCCAAAACATCGTGGGGCGCAAGAATTTGTCATCTTTGTGACACTAAGAGGGTTGTAGATGAAAATCACTTTCTACTAGAGTGCCCTGTGTACACCCAAATTAGATCACAATTTCAAAATATTTGTCACAACACCAACCTTCCTAACCTCCTAACTCATCAAAACTATGGTGATCTTGGAACACTTCTCTTAATGATTTTCGAGCACATACATAGAATTCTAAAAAAAATCTAAGTAATATCTTACCTTTATTAAGGTCCCATAGACCAATTTTGGTCTCAGTGGATGTTAATCGTCATCGTCAGCAATAGATTAAATATCCATTAAGCTTGGTGACAATTGACTTTAGTTATGCATTCAATGAAATCTATGATTTTTATTGTTGTTACATCCACCAAAACATTTATAAATGTAACATACCCATTTTCATCCTCTGATTAAATATGTAATTAATTACATTAATTATTGTTTTAATTTTGGCATGAATAATTAATTACGATGCCATGATGATTTGGACATGATTAAATTGTAAACATTATATCCTTCAGCTAATAAGAAAATTCCAATAGCTCACAGAGGCACGAGTTCCTACAGGGCTCATGATATCAGGAGTGGGGAATAGTGAGGGGGGCAAGGAGGGGTTCAATATGCCTAAGGATCTCTACCCACCCTTGTCACATTATGTTTGTTGCCCAAATAAATTTGTGAAATGTAACGTCCCCAACCACCCCATGCTGGGCCACGTCACACAACCTCAGCTTCTGTACCTTTAAGTTAATCAAACTGTAACATTCCCAACATACTACTTGTTGAAATATTGTAATTGGGAAGAGTATTCTATTTTATTATTGATGTATTATACATTAGATCAATCCCCTTTTGTGGATTGATCATGTCGGGCATTGTAAATGACCAAATCCCCTTTTGCGGATTGGTCAAACCCTAATTGTAATATGCTAAATGAGAAGTTGGCCCCCATAATATATTAAAGTGGTTATAACCACCTAGAATAAGAAGTCGGCCCCCAGAATATATTAAAGTGGTTATAACCACCCAGAATGAGAAGTCGACCCTGCCAGTGAAAAGACACCTCAGTTCAACAACTGCCAGATTGTATAAATAAGAGAGGCCAACGCCTCATTTGTTCACTCACTCACTTGTTCATCAGAGCGCAAGTTTGGAGCCGCAGTTGGAGAAGAAGGAAGAGAGAGAGAGGCGCATACTTGGGAGAGGAATTTATGTATTGTTTTGTTTATTCTCTTAGCATTGTATTGACTATCTATATTAAGGAAGTTTTTGCTGGGTTTTCTCCCCCATGAGGGTTTCCCAGAATAAATGATGTGTCTCTTGTGATTGTGTATTTCTCAGTGATCCTATCTATGCTATGGTTATCTAGTAAATTGAAAAGAAACCTAATAATAGCTTAAACCTTAACATGGTTTCAGAGCTAAGCTGAAGAGAACATCTTTCACAAGACGAATAAAAACATCATTGTTGTCGTACATGAAAATTAGGGCTTTTTATTGAAGAGGTTTTCAGCCTCAAATTCATCTAGAAAAGTGTGCCCTAGCCCAAGGAATTATTTGGCACCTTCAGCGAACCTTTTCAGTGGGTAGATCTCCCGAAAAGTGAAACCCTAGTTTTCACAAAGTACCAGAAAACTAGAAGTACCAGAGTACCAGGAAACCAAAAGTACCAGAAAACCAGAAGCATCAGTCCAGAAATCCGCTGATCAAGTTTGAAGGGGTAAAATTTAGATTTTCAGAAATTTGACTGCACCAACTTACTCGCCTCAGCTCAGTGCATCTATCCCCTGGATTAGAATTTCAAAATTTGAAGTTTGAAAAATTAGGGTTTCCTCATAAAGCCCTAAGTTGCAGTCTCAGAATCAGTTGCAGTATCAATTGTACTTGCAATATTAGTTGAATTATCAACCATAGTACCAATTGCAGTCACCCTTGAAGTTTTTAAGAGTTGGTGATCATTACCGCTGCTACCAGATGGTGCCACTACCTGGAAATGCCGTCAGAGGTATGTACTCACACATGTTTAAATGGTTAAGCTTTAAAAGGTATTTACAGGAGAAGGGATCTCTTGCCATAGATCCAGAAGGATCTCAAGATCCAACACATTCAAAGGAATAATGCAACCCAGGTGTGATCATTCTGATATGCATCTATTTGTTATGACATTATGAGATCATAGAGTTTATTCTCTAACCCAACCTTCTGTCAAGATAACATATTGTTCTGGTACAAAAGATAGGTTGAAGAAAGCACTCGTCATCTTGAGTGAAGAAGACTTGGAAGAAAATAAACACACACTCATTCTTGAGGACAAGACTCCAGGTTCCAGGTTTGATTGATTAAGTTGATAAGATTCAAAGTTGCACATGACAAAGTTGATAACTACCCGTTTACAAGTAAACACTGTAGTTGAGGTAGCAATCTTTGAAAAGTATTATACTTAGTAGCATGTGAGCATATTGAGGAAAATGCTTAATCTAATAGATTCAACTAACATCTCCTCTAGGAGAAACTTCTTGTGTTGATTCCAGGTGACCTTGGATGAATGTTTGATCACAACATTAGAAGAGTGTTGATCTCATTTTGTATTGTATTCCTTACTTTTGATCCTTGTTTCAGACAGGTCACAAGTGAAATCTCTAAAGGAGCCACTGTGACGATTGTTCATGCTATTGTTTTATCTACTATTATCAAAAGAGTATTAATCTTGCTTATTGTTTTGTTGACCTTGTTTCAGGTCACAGACGATAACCCTGAGGAAGTTATAGTGAAGGTTGTTGAAGGCAACATGTTATATAAGACTTGAAGAAGAATATGTACATGACCATATAGACTCATGTACCAAAGAAGATGAAGAAGAAGCTATCTTTTGAGATTCAAAGTATCTCATATGAAGATTAAGTGTAAGGAGCAGAAGGATCCAAAGATGACCGAACATTAGATCAAGATCTCATAGCAGAATTATTCAAAGATTAATGAAGACACCTTGATGGGAAGCATAAATCGTTTGAAGCATGACTCAATCTTTCATACTTAGACTTGGTATTCAACACCAAGTATACCCTGTAAGAGATGATGAAGTCCTTGTAGACTCAGAAGAAATCGAGAGTAAGCCTGAACTCAGAAAGGATCAGATGAAGAGACAACTTCCAGGACTGGGATACAGATGTCGTGAGAAGATTAGATCGTAGCCTCAGAAACTTCCAGGAGATATGGAATCTCATGGGAAGATTCTCTTGTTTCAGTAACAAAGAAGGAAGCCAGTCAGAAAGACTAGGATATGGATTCTTCCGTGAGACTAGAAGAGAAGTCAGTATTGAATTCCAATATTGATCTATACAGATCAAACATGTTGCAGATGTACAAAGCCTGATGTGTGTCTAGAGGATTCTCCTAGCAAGAGGGAGAAGACTATGACGAGACACTTATTGAAGAAATAGTTCCAATATTTATGAAGACAACTAGAACAACCATGATTCATATATAGTATGAAATGCAGGGGGAGCAATCCCCATATTTAAAAATTGAGTGGCAGTTGGTGCAATACATTAGTTGGGTCATGGAGACATGACTATAATGAAAGATAGAGTTACCTCCATGAAAGAAGAAGAGATATCTTCAGTATCAGTTATTGAGCCACTCTCAATTTAAGATGAAGTTGTTGCCATCATGGAGTAGAAGAGTTACTCCCATAATTTAGTAGTCATAGTGAGAATGGAGCAACTATTCTCAGCCTTAGAGCAAGTGCAGGTGCAGAGTCCCAGTTCCTGAAGGAACAGTTGCAGAAAGGGGAGAGGACATACTCTCAATCAGTGAGACAGATAGTGCTTTGCAGAGAGCACATAGAGCTAGCACATGATTGCGCATATTGAGTTGCAGCCGAGCAAGTGTACCAGATTGGTACAATGTAATGAGAAAACTTGATTTGAAAATTGAAGATAGAAAGACTCATGTCTACCAGTTGAAGGAAGCACTGTACGTGTTGAAGCAAGCTCCTAGAGCTTGATATGGAAGAATTTACAGTTTCCTGAAGAGCTTGGGATTTACCAAGCTTTATCTCAAGGTTATGAATGATGAGACAATGATGTTACTACTATATGTAGATGATGTATTCTTGACAAGATGAAGAAAATATCATCATAGATTGCAGAAGAAGTTCGCTATAGAGTTTGATGGAAGACCTAAATGCATTATCTCTTAGGTCTTGAAGTTTAGCAGAGCACCGAGAAGATATTCCTTAACCAAGGGAAGTATGCAGTTAAAATGAAGAGGTTTGACATGTTGAAATGTAAATCCATGTACACACCCATGGAAATGAAGTTGGAGCTCCTGGTAGATACCTTGTCATAATTGGTTGATGCTACTTTGTACAGACGGATTATTGGTTTAATGATGTGTCTGACGAATACTAGGCTAGATATATGTTTTCCTTGAGTCAGTATCTGGTAGAACCCATACGTGTTCACATTGTTGCTGCAAAACATATGATGAGATACCTTAAGGGTACGTTGGATTTTGGTCTCTACTATACTAGAGATCATGCTTTCAGACTGAGTGGTTACACCGATTCAGATTGAGTTGGAAGTGTTTCTAGTAGAAAGAGCACTTCATGATGTTGTTTGAGTTTGAGGTCAGCCATGATCTCATGGCAGAGTAGGAAGAAATTCAACATTGCTCCGAGCACGACATAAGCATAATACATTGTTGCATGTTCCGCCAGTTGTGTAGCCGTATGGCTTCAGATGTTGTTGACAGATCCATTTGATCTATAGATGGAAGCCACCGTGATTATATGTGATAACCAAGTTGTATAAAAATGATGGAGAACCATGTGTTCCATGATGACTCAAAGCACATAGAGATCCGGTATCACTTCACCCATGATATGATGTAGAGAGGAGCTATAAAAATCCAATATGTTGAAACAAATAAACAGGTTGTAGATGTGTTAACCAATCCTCTGTCTCGTGTAAAGTTTGAGCACTTTCAAGACAAGCTTGTTATAGTCCAAAAGGACCTCCCTCAAAAGGGGGAGTAGTGCTGATGATACTATGGTATCCTGATCAGTAGTGGTAGCTCCGTTAGGATTTTTGTAATCCTAGGGAATCTTATGATTCCTAGGTAGATCCCGAAGGTCCAATAAGGACGGTCTGTCAGAGTACCACGTGGTAGCTCCGTTAGGATTTTATATCCTAGGGAATCTTATGATTCCTGGGTAGCTCCTTAGGGACTGTCAGAGTACCACAAAATGTTGTTGTTGCCAGCCTTGTGCTGTGATGCCAACTTCATGCTGATGATGTGCCAGCTTAATTGTTGTGATGATGTGCCAACTTAATTGCTGTGATGATGTGCCAGCTTAATTGTTGTGATGATGTGCCAGCTTAATTGCTGTGATGGAAACCTCGTGTTGATGACATGCCAACCTCGTGCTGTGATGATGTGCCAGCCTTGTGCTGTGATGATGTGCTAAACTCATGCTCTGATGATGTGCCAGCCTCGTGCTGTGATGATGTGTTTCCAACCTCGTGCTGAAGACCCTAAGCCCAGTGCTAATGTTGATGATGCTCCATCCTTTGTGTTGTGTTGTTGTTGTTATTGATGATGATGATGTATTAGTGTTATACTAATCCATGTTGATGCAGATGTTGATGATTCCACTTTAGCTTCTTGCTGAAGATGATGTTGATGATGCCACTTCAACTTCTTTCTGAAGATGATGATGTTATTTCAACTTTAATGCTGAAGATGATGATGTTACTTTAGCCTCATGCTAAAGAAGATGATGATGTTACTTTAGCCTCATGCTAAATATATTGATGATATTACTTTAGCCTCATGCTAAAGAAGATGATGATGCTACTCCAGCTCCATCCTATGAACGATGATGATGAGAAAAAATTCCGATGATTTATAGATATGCTAGTTAGTGTTCCAAGATGCTGTTGATGATGTTTTCCTCTCTCTCGCCTGATGCTGTTGTAGAATACCCTTCTTGTTAAGGGGGAGTGTTGAAATATTGTAAATGAAAAGAGTATTCTATTTTATTATTGATGTATTATACATTAGATCAATCCCCTTTTGTGGATTGATCATGTCGGGCATTGTAAATGACCAAATCCCCTTTTGCGGATTGGTCAAACCCTAATTGTAATATGCTAAATGAGAAGTTGGCCCCCATAATATATTAAAGTGGTTATAACCACCTAGAATGAGAAGTCGACCCCCAAAATATATTAAAGTGGTTATAACCATCCATAATGAGAAGTCAACCCCCAGAATATATTAAAGTGGTTATAACCACCCAGAATGAGAAGTTGGTCCTGCCAGTGAAAAGACACCTTAGTTCAACACCTGCCAAATTGTATAAATAAGAGAGGCCAACACCTAATTTGTTCACTCACTCACTTGTTCATCAGAGCGAAAATTTGGAGCTGCGGTTGGAGAAGAAGGAAGAGAGAGAGAGGCACATACTTGGGAGAGGAATTTCTGTATTGTTTGGTTTATTCTCTTGGCATTGTATTGGCTATCTATATTAAGGAAGTTTTTGTTGGGTTTTATCCCCCATGAGGGTTTCCCAGGATAAATAACGTGTCTCTTGTGATTTTGTATTTCTTAGTGATCCTATCTATGCTATGGTTATCTAGTAAATTGAAAAGAAACCGAATAATAGCTTAAACCTTAACACTACTGAGAAATGTTACTCTGAAATTTCACTACGTAGATTTTACTCTAACACAAGTCCACGCAGTATCACTTGAAATAACACACTTAGCCCAAGCATGAGTCATTCCATTCAAATTATAACACCAAAGGCATCATTTTATTTTTAATACAACCTTAAGAAACGAAAATAACTCAGTATTTGTGTGCACCAACATATTGATCACACAACACAACCATGCGCACATCCATCTAGGCGTCCTACACCAACTTGGATTTCTTTGTGCATGGAATCTAATTCTCCATCAACACACATGAATTGCATCTTCTTGATGCACACAAGCTACAATCCTATGCACTCGACCACTCAATCCTCTTTTGATGACTCAAAACCAAAATCACAAGGTTAAATTACATGCAAGACTAACCACATTGGTCATATCTAGGCACAACTACAAATACAGGATATAAGCATCATACTTACACGTGCAAGAATCATTAGACAGAACAACAACAATTACTTATATGCGACTACACACAATAATTAACCTATATCAAGCATAAACAAATATGCACACAGTAAACAAGACAACACATAGAAAACACTTTTCTTTTATGGAAATCACCAACTGTGCACATAACTTAGACGTTCCTCCTAGCCATAGACTTTGTTTCTCATAATCTTTTTTCAACAGGTCACCCCCGAGCTGGGGCTTAACTCCACCAAGGAAAAAATGGTTTCTAGCGACTAGCTAAAGTTTGATTCTCTACATAATTGCTTAGTCCTAGGTGTCCGCTGCTGCAACTAGCCCACAATCCCTCATTCCCCATGCACCTGTCACACCCAAGGAAGTGTGACACTTCTCTTCTCAACAATACTTCGGTTGCCCCACTTCCCTTCCCAAGGTTACCAACAACATGCCGAAAAAGAAGTCTCTGAGCCCTGCGACTAATTCTTAGCACACCAGGGAACAATTCACAACAATACTCTCACCTAGAGACCATGCTCCCATGTCTGAAAACCACTTCTCAATAACCAATATCTCACCCAGAGAGACTGTTCACAGTCTATCAACCCGTATCCTCAACAATAACTCTGATTATATCACCATAACTCCTTACAAGATTCTCTATGCAGATAATGTAATAATCATATTTTCCATACAGTCCAACCCCCTTCTACTCATGAGTGCCAGAAACATGAATTATTCCCCCCCCAATGGATAATGCACTAATCATCATAATTCCCCAAATACATTAAGGCTAACAATATATATTGCATTCCTTCCACTTGACACTTGTCACCTTTAGAAGTAGATTTAATCCACTTGGTGACCCATTCCCTACCCTCGGGAACTTAGGATAAAATAATATCTACATTACACTTTTCAGAAATATTATTAAAATATTCCGCCCTTTTCCCTTTTTCGGTGGAGTTGCCCCCCCATCTTTTTTCGTTTTAGTCTATCTGTGCGCAATGATGCAATATTATATTAATAATCATGAATATATTTACATGGATAGGGGCACTGGCATATATGTGTCCAGGCTCACCGACCTCATAATCACACATGCTCTTCGACCTCAATACATATAAAACCATATATATATATATATATGCACACACACACACACACACACACACACACACACACACACACACACACACACACA
>SNQJ01S0004338.1:57053-148208 GCA_010110895.2 Picea sitchensis
GCAATGATGCAATATTATATTAATAATCATGAATATATTTACATGGATAGGGGCACTGGCATATATGTGTCCAGGCTCACCGACCTCATAATCACACATGCTCTTCGACCTCAATACATATAAAACCATATATATATATATATGCACACACACACACACACACACACACACACACACACACACACACACACCCATATCTCAACTCTGTGGACTTTTAGGTCATTACCGCGCACTTACCCTAGTGCGTGCAACACGTTGCAATGTGCGCACTTAACCAGGTGCACACAACACACAAAATGTGTGCACCCTATCTTTATAACAATTCTCTGCACACTTACCTAGGTGTGCACAACACCAAAACCAAGTGTCAACGGATCACCAACTTATATATACATTACATTAAAAATTGATACCACAACTCACTAGCCTATATGTACAATTACAAAGGGGTCCGAATAAGGGACATTACATTCCCCTCCCCCTTATTTTTGCATTATCCTTAGTGCATCATATAAACATGTACATACAAAATTTCAAAAATATTCAAAAATATGAGGATACTTTGCTCGCATAGCATCCTCGTGCTCCCAGGTTGCATCCTCGGGACTGTACCAGGTCCATTGGACCTTTATTAGGCTCTTCAACTCTTGATCATTCGACACATAGACCCTACGTCTATACATGGGGATCCCATCCTCTCTTCATTCATAACCTTCCAAATTCTATTGCGGCATACCTTGCTATAAAGTCACACTTATATCCATTTAACGAAGATGTAATTTGGCTAATTTCAAAATTTTGTTGCCCAAATATATCTGGTACATGCTAATGGTTGCAACATTCATCTCATCCACCCTCCTGCTAAGTGCGTTGGCCACCTTGTTCTCTTTTCCTCTTATATGCTTTATGTTGAAGTCACATTCACTGAGGAACTTTAACCACCTACTTTGTATGGCATTTAAACTTGGTTTTCCAAACAAATATTTCAAACCACAATGGTATGTTCTCAACTCAAATATTTTACCCATGAGATAATGTCACCACATCTTCAAGGCATGCACTATAGTTGCCAATTCTAAATCATGAGTAGCGTAGAGCTTTTCATGTTCTTTCAACTTCCTTGATTCATAGCATACTAGATGCCCATTATGACTCAGAACTCCACCAATTCCTTCATTGCATGCATCCATGCACACAACGAAGTCTGCATCAAGATCAACAATTATGAAAATTGGTGCACTTGTCAACAAACTCTTCAGGTGTTGAAAAATCCTTTCACAATCCATAGACCATACAAATCATGCAACTTTCTTCTGCAGGGATGTGATTGGATGTGCAATCTATGATAATCCTTCAATAAACCTTCTATAATACCTTGCTAGTCCCATAAAGGATCTCACTTCTAGGACATTTCTTGGTGTTTTCCATTCCCCAATGTATTTTATCTTTGTTGGGTCCACATCTATTCCTTATTCTGAAATAATATGACCCAACTAGTGAATCTGTTGCTAATAAAATGAATGCATCCTCAACTTTGCATAAAGTCGATGCTCCCTCAACACCTACAACACCATCATCAAGTGTTGCTCGTTCTCTTCCTCAAACTTTGAGTAAATAAGAATGTCATCCAAAAATGTGACGATGAACTTATCCAAGTACTCTATGAAAACTCCATTCATCAAACACATGAAGACAATTGGTGCATTCGAAAACCCAAAAGGCACCACTGTAAAATTGTAATGACCATACCTTGTTATGAAGGCAGTCTTACTGATGCTTTCTTCTTTAATTATCACCTGATGATAACCATATCTAATATGTATCTTGGAAAATATATGCGCACCTCTAAGTTGATAAAATAGGTCATCTATCCTTGGAAAATGATACTTTTTCTTCATTGTTACCTTATTAAATTGTCTAAAATCGATAAAAAGTCTCAGCGTACCATCCTTCTTCTTCACAAACAAAAATGGTGCACCCCAAGGTGATACACTTGGGCGTATATACCCCTTCTTCATAAGCTATTCAAGTTGCATCTGCAATTCCTTCAGTTTTGGTGTACTCATCCTTTAAGGAGTCTTGGATAAATGTGTTTCTCTCAACATCATATTAATAGAGAAATCAATATCTCTTTTTGGAGGAAATCCTGGTATCTCTTTAAAGACATCCTCAAAATCTTTCAACACTGTGAAATATTCCACACTTGGCACTTTATCCTTAAGTGCCTCTTCCATGTGTGCTGTGAATACTTGACATCCTTTCCTGTAGCTTTTCTTCAACTGCAACACTGAAACTTCTCTAATAGTCATGTTACGAGGGAAAAAATCTCTATGGCCAAGGGTAAACCACAACAGATAGGTATGACTGTAGAAATAAACTCAATTCCAACATATTCTATACAAACTAATGTGCAAGATAAGAAAGAGGCCTACCTCGATCCAATGTTCTATGATGTTCCACCGTTGAGCACTTTGGCCCAAAGCTTTATACCTGCAACCAGTTCTAAACAAAGAAGTAGAGCAAGTATATAGTGATGATATAAAGGGGTTAGCACATCAGATAGCATAATCCATTAATAAACATTACAAACATGCCCATGGATAATAATTATATATTTGTAGGATACCAATAAAATGGGAAAGGAGTATTTATATTAATAATTGATTAGCAGAAGTGACAACATTACAGACTTCCGTGTTGGGACGGTTCGAAACCAAGAAACCAAGTTCCTTCCAACTGGGTCTCCACCACTTCAATCCTCCACCAAAGTCAATCTCATAGGAAAGAGGCCATGAGGTCCTCTCAACAATAGGGAAATAGCTTGGGGGCTGAACACTGTGTTCAGACTTGAGGGACAAAGGGATGCAGACTCAATATGAAGTAATTTCTCCAGAGTAACTTTTCTCTCAAAGTTCAATGCTTTCTCCTCTTTTCCATAGCTCGGAATTATGCTTTTATAGCCTTCTGAATGCAACTGAAGGGCCGAGTCATAACGTTTACAGTATGTGGAAGGCCAAAGATCAGATATCTCCTGTCGTGAAATGGAAACCCGGCTCCATTTTTGTATTTTCTGGCACAAATCCCGATGTACGCGGGCTGTAGTGGAGCAGCCTGCGTATACGCATCTTGTATAGCAGATAGGGAGCATATATGTGGAAAATTGTGTATTTTTGGTTCTGGATTCATCAAAAAGGGATGATAAGTCTGCACAGGGAAATGGAAAAGGGCCTCTGTGCAAGATAGAAATGGTGAGGCAAATCCTGCTATAACAAGTCACAACTCTTGGAATTCCTTGAACTAATATCAAATTTCCTTCCTCATCGAAATAATTCAATGCCTTCTTGTAACAATCCAGGACAAAATGGTGCTCATCCAACCAATCCATACCAATGCGAAAATCATATGAACCGAAAGGTGTAATATTCAAATAAACGTTTGTGCACATTCCATTCATCTCCATTGGACATAACTTAACCATCTCATTGATTTTCCTTTTTGATCCTGTAGATAACTACACCAAACAAGGTTTTCCAATATTTCTTCTCGATAGATGGAATCTTTCCACCATATTAGGAACTAGATAACTATGACTAGCTCCCGAATCAATGAAAATAGAAATGGGTTGGTCATTAATCTTACCTTCCACCTCGATCATGTGCGACTGAAACTCAGCCTACTTGTTATCCAGCACGACATAAATCCTTGGCACATTTCTACCCATGTTCTCCACTTTCACAACTTGATGTACATTGTAATGACCCGATTATTTATTATTTATTTATTATTTTGTTTTTGATGCAATTCTCCAAAGTGGACACTTGGTTAGGAAATGTGAATGAAAGCACCTTTACACACAATTATCAGTTACGTTTTTCTCTTTAACAACATGTAACGATGCACATAATACAAATATCCTCATAAACAATGCTCTGGGATTTGTTTTATGTTAACACTCATTATTATTTCAAGAGGCTCTAAACAGTAACATAATTAAACACAATTTTCTTGCTCTGTTCAGAAATACAATGGCTGCTTATAGTGAACAAATATGGACAACAAGCACCTGGGTAGTATGTTGGTCTGTAATACAAATTTATGCCTTTTTTGATGGGTATTGAAAAAGCATCTAGATGATCCTGGAATTCGCCCAATTCACACTATTGCTAGAGCCTCCCACACACATACAACAATGTCCAAGCACCAAGAGGCTCAGCCATAGAAGAGCCACGACCCAACCATGAACGAGTTGGATCCCGCATTTGATATAAAGCGTCCAACAAATAGAATACCGCCATCAAGGTAATAAATCACTGGCCAACAACTAAAATCGACCCCAATGGCTCCAATATTCGCCAAGAAAGTGCTCACGACCTCCTTGAGGCACCAAATCGACCCACAAGAAGAATGACACTCCCTCTCATCACTATTTGCGCCCAGCTGTAAGGAAAATTCCCAGGTTGAGGAGATTCGACCCTCCTAAGGTCTAAATCAGCCTCTCCAATGAGATTCAACCCCACACATCAAAATTTCACCTCCAAACAAAATAACTCAGCTACGATGAAAGGAAAACACAATCCCTACCATGAAATCTCATCTACGAATATGTGTAGTTAATAAATTTGAAGTGATCTCTTCCTCCAAGGTGACTAACTAGGGTGGATGGTATCACCACCAAAGCCAATCTCTGAAAATTCCTCCTAGGGTTTCCGTCCCAAGAGTTCTGAAACCACAATGAACTCTCTCAATGATAAATTAGAAAAATGCCAACGCTAGAATGAGAGAGGGTGCCCTCCTTTTTCCATTTTATTTCTTAGTTGACTCTTTTGCGACCCTTTTTCCTTTTAATCAATTTAAGTGATGTTTCATATTCTTCCTAAGTCACTTTAGGCATTTTTTTCCTTTTTCCCCTTTTTTAATTATATAATGTCATTTTGTTAGGCTTTTTTCCCTTAGGACATTAAATAATTAATTAATTCCCTTCTTACAGAGTATATCCTACGAGAATCACTTAGGCTATTGCGTCCAAGTCCCGTGATCACTCGAAAGGGGACATGGCAGTCCTCCCTTTCTGAGATTTCTTGTCCCCAAGCAATTGCAGATTCATATGCTGCAAAATTTGTTCACTCTCCAAAATGGCATATTTGGTAGGAAACTCTCTCCATCTGACTAGATATTCCCTGATTACCTGTTCCAAAGTTTCTTTTCCCGAATTTCCAATACTTCCTCAAGAACTAGTACTAGCTTCCCCTCCTCATCTAATGGAGGCAGTTCTGCTAAACTCGTGATGTGTTGTCCCAATGCCCTTTTGAGACACGAGACGTGAAACACATTATGAATCTTACTCCCTTATGGAAACTCCATCTCATAAGCCACTTCACCAACTCTCCCGGTCACCGTTGTAAGGCCCATAAAATCATGGGTTAAATTTCTCTGCACCACTCTTCTTTAGAGAAGACTGTCTATATGGCTGTAACTTGAGAAACACCAAGTCCCCTACCTCGAAGGTGCACTTGACCTTGTGTGTATATGCATATATCTTCTGTTGGTTCTGGGTCGTCTGTAGGTTATCCTTAAGAGCCTTAAGAATGTCTTGGCTCTCTTGAATCCAGTCTTTGGCCTTGGGAGCCCTGTTGTCCCCAAACGCTAAGTCTACAAAATATGGGGCATCATATCCATATAATTCTCTAAATGGTGACATTCCCATGGACATATGATAAGTGGTGTTAAAACAATGCTCACCCAAGTGTAACCACTTAACCGATGTCTTCTTTTGCCCGACCACGTAATTACAAAAATACCCCTCTAGCCATTTGTTCACTATCTCTGTTTGGCCATTTGTCTGTGGGTGGTAACTCGTACTGGGAGTCAACTCTGTGCCTGTGATATTGAATAGTTCCTGCCAAAAAACACTCAGAAATGGACTATCCCTGTCACTAATGATATTTTTGGGCAACCCATGAAGCCTTAATATCTCCCTGAAGAATAAATATACTACCTGTGTTGCCTTGTACTCCGAGGATATGTTAAATAAATGAATGAACTTGGTCAAACTATAGACCACCACATAAATCTAATCTCGACAATGTGTCTTCGACAACCCTGTGATAAAGTCCATGGATATGCTCTCCCATTTCTATTATGGAATGGGAAGTGGCTAAAGTAATCCTATATGGTGGGTCTGCTCCGCCTTTTTCTGCTGACAAGTCACACACTCCTGTATGTCTTGAAATATCCCAGATTCCCAACTAAAGGTGTGTCATGCATGGCTTTCATAAATTTCTCCTTTGATTTGGAATCCAGAACCAATTATATGTGATCCTTGTAGTAGATGATATCATCTACCACCTTCTACTTGTCATCCTACACGCTGTTATCCATCACCTCACAAGAAAATTTTCTTTTGGAATACTCCACCATGAGCTCGAATTTCCAATCCACAGATATATCTGATAACGAGCACAACTCTGGTCTTCTAGATAGAGCATCAACAACTGCATTGTTCTTTCCTTTGACGTACTCAATATCGAATTTATAGGCTTTTAATTTACTGACCCATTTTTGTTTCCTTTCATTAAGATCCCTTTTCCCCAAGAAGTGCCTCAAAATGTTGTGATTTGTCTTGACCACAAAATTCCCACCTACTAGGTACTGTCTGCATTTTTCCAATGCATGCATTATGTCAAGCATTTCCTTGTCATAGATGGGATAAAGTCTCTCGATGGTGGAGAGCTTCCTTCTCTCGTATGCAATAGGATGCTTCTTCTGCATCAAAACCGCTCCTATTCCCACACCATATGCATCACACTATAACACAAAGGGTTGAGTAAATTCAGGAAGTGCCAAAACGGGGAAAGAATTCATCACTTCCTTCATCTTATCAAAGGTCTTCTGGGCCTCTTCTTTCCAACAAAAATCCCCTTTCTTCGTGATATCTGTAAGAGGGGATGTCAACTGAGAGAATCTTGACACAAAGCGCCTATAATAATAACATATCCCAAGGAACCCTCCCAAATGTGTGATATTCTTAGGTGGTGGCCAATCTAGAATAGCCTGTATCTTCTCCCTGTGAACCTGCACTCCCTGTGCGTTGACTATATGCCCCAAGTAGAGAATCTTTGTCATACCAAATCCAAACTTATATTCCTTGACATATAATGAATTATCCTCCATAATTCTCATAATATCCTCCAAGTGTGCCTAGTGCTCCTCACAGGTTCTATTATATATCAGGAGATCATTGAAAAATAACAATAAGAACTTTCGCAATTGCTTCATGAATATTTGATTCATGCACGACTGGAAAGTAGAAGGTGCGTTGATCAGTCCAAAAGGAATGACCAAGAACTCATAATGCCCATAATGGAACCTAAAGGCGATCTTATGGATGTCCTCCTCACGAACTCTGATCTGATGATATCTGGATCGAAGATCAATCTTCGAAAAATACACTGCTCCATGCAACTCATCTAGTAGCCCATCGATCCTGGGTATAGGGTACCTGTTTTTTATTGTCTTTTTATTCAAGGCCTGATAATTAATACACATCTGCATTCTCCCATCCTTCGTCTTAACTAATATCATCGGGGAAGCAAAGGGACTGGAACCGGGTCTTATGTGCCCCATGTCAAGCAACTCCTTGATTGCTTTCTCTATTTCATCATTGAACTTCTTTGGATGCCTGTACGAGGTGGTGATCACTAGTTTGGCCCCCTCTTCAAGTTCTATGGTGTTCTCAAAACCTCTGTCAGGGTGTCTCCCTGGAGGTATTTTCCCAAATACCTTGTCATGTCTGCTTAATAAATCCTGAATGCTTGCATGATAGTGCCTTCTTCCTTCATCATCTGTCCAGGATGTAATAAAGCACTGTGATGCATATACTACATCTCCATGTCCGAATATGGCTTCCATCCTTTTTTTGATACTATTGTAGGAGCATTATTCGCCATGCCTCGCAATACAACATGTTTCCCTCTTAGCGTGAAGAACTTCATGGTCATATGTTTGTAGTTTGTGATAATGTCCCCCAATGTCTATAGCCACTGAACTCCCAATATTGCATATGAATAAGCCACATCTACCACATAAAAGTCTTATTTCAAGGTGTAGTTACCAATTGTTAAGGCCAATCTAGAAATTTTCTTTGTGCAAGACACATTAAATCCGTCGGCCACCGCTACTTTGAACCCGTCAAAGTCCTCTGTAGTTACTCATCTCCTAGCCACCCATGATGCATCAATAAAGTTGTGGGTTTCCCCACCATCAATCAAAGCCGTGACTCCCTGTCCCCTTATGATTCCTCTAACTCTGAAGGTGTTGAATCTCAGTGTACCTATTTATGAGGCTATAACAACCTCCTTGGCCTCCTCACTATGCTTCTCCTCTATCTCCTCCTTCTGCTCTTTTCCCTGCTTAGGATCAACCTCCTACTCCTCCTCCTCATCGGAATATGAATGTACCTCAATATAATGGGCTTGACCCTTTCCCTGACACATGTGTCCTGGTGCCCATGGACCTTTGCAGTGGAAACAAAGGTTCTTTCTCCTTATCTCATTTCTTGTTGCCTCATCCAACCTTTCCTTACCTGTACCTTCCTTCCTAGTAGGCTTCTTGTCCTTTCCTTTCTGTGGAATAAAGTGTTTGGAGAAAATTTTGGTTTTAGGGACTACACCCTCCATGTCCCTTGTCTTGACAATAGCATCCTGCAAGGTCTCATGCTTGAAATCCTTTACCCAACCATAAAGTGATTCTTACAACCCCTCAATGACAACATGACAAGCCTCTACCCTAATATATCTGACACCGTCACTGCTAGCTTATGAAACTCTGTGATGTAAGCATCCGATGATCCTCCTTGTTTGAGTTGTGCTAACTCTGTGGAATGTAGCTATGGGTCATTTTTATCAAACCTCTCCATGAAATTCTGAGTGAAGTTCAAATAGGAGGTGATAGTCACATGTCCTAGTGTGACCAACCCACGATACCACCACTCATAGATTCTCCATCAAGGTGCAGAGTAGTGAATTTGATCGCTTCAGGCTCGATCATGGGATTGAGCTGGAAGTATGTATCTAGATTTTGTACCCATGTCCTGGTTGTGCTCTTATTAGACCCATCGAAGGAAGGAATGGATAACTTCCCCATATTCCATGCTAAATCATTTTTATGTTGCCCCTGGTTATGATCCCTTAGTCTATTCCTATATTTGATTGTGCAGAAGTCTTGAAGTGACATGGCTACCTGAAACTCATCACCTAGGGCTTGATATTCTCTCAGATAGTCTTGAAAAGTTTCACCTGGAACTTGCTGCCCTTGATTTTTCGTCTATTGGTGTCCCAAAAATAGGGTTAAATAGGTCTAGGCACTGTTTTACTAGTGGTCTTAGCACCAATATGCATAGGGACCCCTGTATTGTTAGGTACGGGAATATCATTATTCCTTCCGGCTCCATTATTTCTACGGGATACTATTGTAATGACCCGACTATTTTTATTTATTTATTAATTAATTAATTAATTTATTTTTATGCAATTATCCAAAGTGGACACTTGGTTAGGCTGTGTGAATGAAAGCACCTTTACACACAATTATCAATTTTTTTTTTCTCTTTAACAACATGTAACGATGCACAAAATAAAAATATCCTCATAAACAATGCTCTGGGATTTGTTTTATGTCAACACTCATTATTATTTCAAGAGGCTCCAAACAGTAACATAATTAAATACAATTTTCTTGCTCTGTTCAGAAATAAAATGGATCCTTATAGTGAAGAAATATGGACAACAAGCACCTGGGTAGTATGTTGGTTTGTAATACAAATTTATGCCTTCGTTGATGGGTATTGAAGCAACATCTAGATGATCCTGGAATTCACCCAATTCACATTGTTGCTAGCACCTCCCACACACATACAACAATGTCCAAGCACAAAGAGGCTCAGCTAGAGAAGAACCATGACCCAACCATGAACGAGTTGGCTTCCAGATTTGATACAAAGAGTCCAAAAAATAGAATACGCCCAAAAAGGTAATAAATCATTGGCCAACAACTGAAATCGACCCCAATGGCTCCAATATTCGCCCAACAAGTGCTCACGACCTCCTTTAGGCATCAACTCAACCCACAAGAAGAATTTCGCTGCCTCTCATCACTATTTGCAGCTAGTTGCAAGGAACATGCCCAAATTGAAGAGATTCGACCCTCCCAAGGTCTAAATCAGCCTCTCCAATGAGATTCGACCCCACACACCAAACTTCCGCCTCCAAATGAAATAACTCAGCTACAATGAAAGGAAAACACAATCCCTACCATGAAATCTCATCTACAAATAAGTGTAGTGAATAAATCTGAATTGATCTCTTCCTCGAAGGTGACTAAATAGGGTGGATGGTCTCACCACTGAAGCCAATATCTGAAAATTCCTCCTAGGGTTTCCATCCCAAGAGTTCTGAAGCCACAATGAACTCTCTCAATGAGAAATTATAAAAATGCCAATGCTAGAATGAGAGAGGGCGCCCTCCTTTTTCCCTTTTATTTTTTCGTTGACACTTTTGCGACCCTTTTTCCTTTTAATCAATTTAAGTGACGTTTCATATTCTTCCTAAGTCACTTTAGGCATTTTTTTTTCCTTTTCCCCCTTTTTTAATTATCTAATTTCATTTTGTTAGACATTTTTCCCCTTAGGACATTAAATAATTAATTAATTCCCTTCTTACGGACTATAGTCTATGAGAATCACTTAGGCTACTGCATCCAAATCCCATGATCACTCAGAAGGGGACATGACATACGTTGTGTTCAATTCTCACTTTATCACCTCTTGGAGGGAAATCTCTGCGCATATCGTTTCCTCCACAACACCAACACTACATAGGTTGTTTCCATGAATTTTGTTCCACTGTTTTTGACATTCTGGGATCCTGGAGGGTTGACTATCCTTGCACATTATTTATGAAAAACAATGTCTTAAATATCTTCTTCCTCTGTTCCACCTTACTCTTCATCTTGTCTTCCCAAGCCTTTTGGAAAGTCGGTCTTCCCCTTTGCTGGTCATAAAGACACTTAGCGCACCTTATGGTTTATGCCAACGTCTTAGGGTCATCATATTGTATCTTGGCACTGATAAATGAGGGAAACCCACTCAGATATCTTCGATTCACTTGTTCATCCTTGATGAAAGGAACATATTTCAACAACTCTAAAAATCTCCTTTCGTACTCGTCTATTATCATTCTCCCCAACTTGAGTTTGAAGAACTCCTTCATTTTCCTATCACAATATCGCTTGGTTAAGTATTTCCTTTGGAAATACCTTTTGAACTCCCTCCAAGTCACTTTCTTCTCATCAATGTGTTGCAATTGCACATATTGATCCCACAACATTGATGCCTTTCCTTTTAACTGACAAATAACAATTTTTCCTTCTGCCTGCATAGAATAGTTATGTAGTTGCAAGTATTTTCTCATACCTAGCAACTAGGTCTCCACATATCCATTCTTTTTGTGCTCACCATAAAAGGTAGGAGGCATGATCTTATTCATTTCTTCCTATAGCTCATCCACCTCAGTCCTTCTCTTATGCCTTCTGACAAGAGATGGAATTGAGCTACTACATGCTTTCCTAAAAGAATTCTTACCAACACTTCTTTCTTCTCTTATTTTCTTATCATGAGACCTGCGACTTCTTGATATACTCATTTATGTTTCCTTATCCATATTCTTTTCTATTCTATACATACTTTGCATCAATTTGACATTGAAGTCATCTTGTTGCTCCTTAGCTCTCATAAGCCTTTCGTTATCAACCTTATAGCTTTGGACATATTTTTGCAGTACTTTTACAGTTTATACCAAGTTCATGCGCTCCTCCTTGGATTTTGTACCATTAACACCCAAACCGACATACAGATACCCAATTTCATCGTTAGGATTGTAAGTCCTCCGCACACCTTCCATTCTTATAACCTTCTACATTGACTCTGTCCTACTATAATCACTGATAATTTTGCAAAATGTGCATGTAATTAAGATCGTTAGATGGTTTCATGCAACAACCACATGAAAAATTCACACCATTTTTTCAGAGTCCTTCCCTCATATTTCTTGAATGATTTTAACATCCCAACTTTAGTGTTCACACCCACACATCACTGTCTTTGTGCACATCACAACTCTACACTGTGCACCAATTGTTTTCTGCATAAACTAAACTCTACTCTGTGCAACACCAATTCTAAGCGCACACATCTATTCATACTAGTCTCTGTCCCATATAAGTTCAGTGTTGAACTAATAGCTTTGATACCATAATGTAATATTCTTAGCCACCCCAGGCTGGGCCATGTCACACAACCTCAACTCTTTAGCTCTAAGTCAACCAAACTGTAACATTCTCAATATACTGCCAAGCAATGTTACTCTGAAATTTCACTCTACAAATTTTTCTTTAACACAAGTCTGCGTAGTATCACTTAACATAACACGCTCAACCCAAACATGATTGTGCCACTCAACTTATAACAACAGAAGCATCATTATATTTTCAATACAACCTTAAGCAGTGGAAGTAACTCAATATTTGTGCACACCATCATATTGATCACACAACACAACTGCGCGCACATCCATCTAGGCATCCTACGCCAACTTTTATTTCTTTATGCATGGAATCTAATTCTTTGTCTGCACACACGAATTCCAACCTCTTGATGAACACAAGACACAATCCTACGCACTCGGTCACTCAATCCTCTTTTGATAACTCATAACAAAAATCACAAGGTTAACTTAACAGTCAAGACTAACCACATTGGTCATATCCAGGAACATCTACAAATACAGGGTATAAGCATCATACTTACATGTGCAAGCATCATTAGACAGAATAACAAAAATTAGTTATATGTGATTACAAGAATTAACCCATATCAAGCATAAACAAATATGCACACAGTAAATGAGACGACACATAAAGAGCAATTGTCTTTTATGGAAATCACCAAATGTGTGCATAACTCAGACGTTCCTTCCATCCATAGACTTTATTTCTCATAATATTTCAACAACAGGTCACCCACGAGTTGGGGCTTAACTTCACCATGGAAAAAAGGGTTCTTAGTGACTAGCTAAATTCAGATTCTCTATAGAATTGCTTAGTCCTAAGTGTCTATTGCTGCAATTATCCCACAGTCCCTCATTCCTCATGCACCTATCACACCCAAGGAAGTGTGCCCCTTCTCTGCTCAACAATTGTTTGGTTGCCCCACTTTCCTTCCTAGTGTTATCGACAATATGTCGGATAAGAAGTCTATGAGCCTTGCGACTAATGCTTAGTGCACCAGGGAACGATTCTTAGCAATACTCTCACCTGGAGAGAATTCTCTTGGGTCAAATAACCACTTCTCAACAACCAATATATCACCTAGAGAGACTGCTAATGATCTTTCAACTCGTCTCCTCGACAGTAACTCCGATTACAACACCAAAAAACCTTACAAGCTTCTCTATGTAGATAAGGTAATAATCGGATTTTTCATACAGTCTGACCCCATTCTACTCACGAGAGCCAGAAAAATGAATTCTCCCCCCCCCCCANGAATTCCCCCCCCCCCCCAATGGATAATGAAATAATCATCATAATACCCAACATTGATGCAGGAGCATCGCCAACACATCAAACGAGCTAGCGCGGAAGGCGAAAAGACAGCTGGACAGTGCCAGCACAAATTTTGAAAATTATCTTGAAACTGTTGCGCGAACATTAATGGGAAGATTTAATGAAGCACACTTGTATATTGAAATGGACCTTGAGCGGATTTCTCTCGTCCTTTAGTAGATAGAGGCATTTAAGATAGTTAATGTAAAGTAGATAGAATTTAATTCTAGACTAGACAGTTGTAGAACACAAGAGGGAAAACAGGATATAAACACCCTCATCGTGGATTGTAACATTATCAAGATAGAAGCAATTGAGCAAGAGAAAGCAAAGAGCTGTGTAAGAACACCCATGTACAGATACTTGAATTAATAGAGGAGATTGATTCAAATTCATGGTTTTGTGTCTGTTCTCTGTGTATTGATGTTGATATGCTCATGAATGGTTGCTTCCAGTTATACATTTGCTTTTATATGCTATGTATATGATTTCATGTTTGAATTGAAGTCTGATAGGAAGAAGGAATGAGTTTCAATTGTTTCTCTATTTGAGCCAGAGAATTCCTGCAAGGAGTGCAGTCGAAGTGTCCGCAAGGAGTGCATTGACAGAGGGTTCAGATAGAGATAGCTTTTGTTCTCATTCATCCCAAGGGTGCAGTTGGGCACATGAGCCGTGCAAGGAGTGCGCAGGCCAGGTAAGAGTCTCAGGGTTGCGAACTTGAGTGAAGTACTGAAGGACTGCTGCTGCAGGTGTGCGTAGAGTCGAAAGAAACTTCAACACTTAAGACGTGGTTGAAGGTTTGCTGCAATGAGTGCGTGCAAGAGGTTTTCGAAGGAACTGAAGGTCGTGGGAAAAGCTCAGGAAGGATAGGCCTTCAAATTCGTTGAAGGAAAGTGTAGGGAAGATGAGACTTGAAGGTTAGCAGAAGCATCGAAGGTTTGCATGCAGGGGGAACAAGTTCCACAAAAGGAACACAGTCATTTCGCAGAATCATCAAAGGAGGAGCAGACGGTCAGTATTCTCCGAGGAGAATTTGCGACATCCCGTGAGCCGTCAAATCTCACGGAGGTGCAAGGGAGATACGACATCGTTTTCTCTGGAGGTTTAAGTTCAGGACAGATAGAGCGTTGATCCAAGTAAGCCAGGACCGTTGGATCTACACGTATATCATGTATCAGGGTTTCGTAGATCGAACCTCCAAATTATTGCAACAGGAATTGCGATATCGCGACTCGCGATATCCGGATGAGTCCAGAACCGTCCATCATTTCGGACACGTGTCAGAAGATCCGAGAGGAGTCGGGGTTCGGCGTATCGGGATTCCTGAGTACAAAGAAAACGTTGCATCAGGAATCACGAAACTCCGAAACACGATTTCCCGATAGATTGAAGGGACAGTGTGGGGTCACAGTGGAATTAGTGGAGGACAGGTGGAGTATCGTATCGGGGTTCGGGAAAAGGAAAACCCCGAGACATTGGTATTAGGATTCGCGATCCCGCGAAGTCTGAAATCTCGATAAGGTCACGGGACCGTTGAATAGTCAACCCACGCGTGCATCGGAGTATCGACACATCGGGGTTCGGAGTTCGGTAATTCCATTTGTTGACATTGCGAGCGCCGAAATCCCGATAACAAGGTAAAAGGTCAGCGTTGACTCACGTCGTATTTCGGGGAATCGTGAGGCAAAAAAAACACGCAACCACAGGATTCGCGAAATTGCGAAGTTCGATTTCCCGATCGTTAAGGGAGATCTTTTGAAGAATTGTTGTGGGATAGGAAAATTCCCGATAGGGAATTAGAAGAGCTTTCAGTTCTTCGGGCCGAGGAAGGAGGAGGTCCTGTGAGCGGACGTGCCTGAGGGCGCACCTGCATCAAGTGGTATCAGAGCCCAGAAAGAGTCTTTGCTTTCTGTAGCAGAGAAGAAAATTCACCATGCCGCCCAGGAGAAGGGACGTACAGACACCCGATCCACCAGAGGATAGGGAAATGCCGAGAAGAAGAGGCAGGCAGGTAACAGATCCAGTTATGGAAAGACAGATGCGTGATCTCCGAGCAAGACTCGAAGACATGGAAACAATGCAAAGACGCACAGCCAGTGCTGGAGATCTGAGTGATTCCGAAAGCGAGATAGACGCTGAAAATGGAGAGGAGGTTACGACCGAGGATGCATCCAATGAACGTCTAATCAAAGCTATTGCACGGATGGGTGCAAAAACAAAGATGGACATTCTAGTTTATGAGGGGAATCTGGATGCGGAAGAGCTTTTAGATTGGATTAGAGCTCTAGATACATACTTCGATTATGAAGATGTCGAAGAGGATAAGAAAGTTAGGCATGCTGTCACAAGATTGAAGGGACACGCAGCATTATGGTGGGACGAGCTACAAGATGACAGACGCTGCAAAGGCAAGAAGAAAATTAAAATTTGGGATCGAATGATTGCAAAGATGAAGGAAAAGTTCATCCCCAGAGATTATCAAATCACTCTGTTCAGGAGGATGCAGAACCTGAGACAGAAGCTGATGACGGTGAAAGAATACACTGAGGAATTCTATCGACTGAACATCAGAGCAGGTCATCGTGAGAGCGATGATGAAAAAGTTGCCAGGTACATGAATGGCCATAGATATGATATCCAGGATGAGATGAGAATGGTTACCATATGAATGGTGGAAGATGCTTATCAGATGGCTCTGAAGGCTGAGGAGAAGCTGAGCCGAAAGAAAAATCAAAGGGGCAGAGGTAGAAGTCAGCCCAGAGGCAAGTCAATTTCCCTGGAAAGAGCCCAGAAGCCCAAGGAGGAATGGAAGAAACCTCAGGGTAAAGTTGAAAGAGGTGGAACCTCACAGAGAGGGCCATATGTTGAACAGAGAGGGCATCATAATGAGCAGAGGGGAGATTATGTTGACGCAAACACTTTTCCTCGTACTAGAGGTAGAGGAAGAGGAAGAGGTGGAGTAATCACATGCTTCACATGTGTAAATAATGGGCACAAGTAATTCGAGTGTCCAGAGAAGAAGAAAGACATTGGAGAAGCTCACATCACCGAAGCGCAGGGGCGAGATGTTGAGGAAGAAGACGCTGAAGGCGGAAGATCGCTCATGATGCGAAAAGTTCTTTTGACACCTGAGAAAGAGGTGGAAAGTTTAGTCCAAAGGACTAGACTTTTCAGGACATCTTGTAAAACCAAGGACAGGGTATGCAAGGTCATCGTAGACAGTGGTAGCACGGATAATCTTGTATCTACAGAGATGGTAGAGAAGCTGGAGATGGAGACGACTGATCATCCAAACCCATATAGGGTTTCGTGGCTACAGAAAGGACACCAGGTAACTGTCACTAAACAATGCTTGGTCGAATTCAAGATAGGTGGATATAATGATAAGATTATGTGTGATGTCATTCCTATGGATGTTTGTCATCTATTGCTGGGTAGACCATGGAAATATGACGAAAATGTGATTCATAATGGGAGAATGAACACATACACCCTAGAGAAGACTGGGAGGACACACATTTTGCTTCCGATAAAAGATAAGGAGGTGAAGACGGAGGTAAGAAACACAGTACTTCTCATGAGTGGGAAGGAACTTCTTATAGAGGTTAAGAAGAAGGAAGATCCGTAATTCTTTGTGGTCAGGAAACCGAGAATTGTTCTGACTAGCACAAGAGTGGATGATTTGCCAGAAGAAGTTCAGGAACTGTTGGAAGAGTTCGCTGACATTATAGTGGACGAACTACCTCATTCGTTGCCACCGATCAGGAGTGTGAGTCATCACATTGACCTCATACCAGAAGCTAGTTTTCTGAACAAAGCCGCGTACAGATTGACGCCGTAGGAGAATGAAGAGGTCAGAAGACAAGTCCAGGATTTGTTGGACAAAGGGTTGGTCAGAGAAAGCTTGAGTCCATGTGTTGTTCCAACAGTACTTAGTCTGAAGAAATACAGAGGCTGGAGGATGTGTACCGACTCAAGGGCGATCAACAAAATAACCATCAGGTATAGATTTCCATTGCCAAGAATGGATGACTTGATGGATTGCTTGAGTGGAGAAAAATTATTTTCAAAGATTGATTTGAAGAGCGGATATCATCAGATTTGCATGAGAGAGGGAGATGAGTGGAATACAACATTCAAAACAAACGAAGGGTTGTATGCATGTATTGTTATGTCATTTGGCTTAACAAATGCGCCAAGTACCTTCATGAGGTTGATGAACGAAGTCCTGAGTGAGTTCATCGGGAAGTTTGTCATTGTGTATTTGGATGACATACTGGTTTACAGTAAGACAGTGGGTGAACACTTAAAGCATTTGGCTACAGTGATGCAGAAGCTACAGCAGGAGAAGCTGTTGATAAACATGAAGAAATACTCATTTATGAAGACATAACTCATTTACTTGGGGTTTGTTATCTCGGCGAATGAGTTGAGGATGGATCCAGATAAGGTGGAAGTGATCAAGAATTGGCCATCACCAAAGAATGTATTCAAGGTGAGAAGTTTTCATGGATTGGCTAGTTTCTGCCGAAAATTCATCAGGAATTTCAGTGGAATTAGCGCAACAATTATGGACACAGTGAAGAAAAGACATAAATATTTTCACTGGACTAAAGAGGCTGAGAAGAGTTTCAATTTGTTGAAACGAAAGATTACGGAACAACCAATTCTGGTGTTGCCGGATTTTCAAAAGACATTTCAGGTGAAATGTGATGCAAGCAGATTCGCAATAGGGGYGGTCTTGAGTCAGGAGGACAGACCGATTGCATATTTCAGCGAGAAGTTAAATGAGGAAAAAGAAAAGTACTCCACGTATGATAAGGAATTCTATGCCATCATACAGGCATTGAAAAAATGGAGGCACTATTTGATTCCAAAGGAATTTGTTTTATATAGTGATAACCATGCATTACAATTTGTGACTCAACAGGAGAAGTTGAATCAGAGGCACGTTAAGTGGGTCGAATACATGCAGAATTTCACTTTTGTAATTAAGCATATTTCGGGTACTGCTAACAAAGTTGCTGATGCTTTGAGTAGGAAGTGTTTTCTGTTGCAGGAGTTCAGAGTCAAAACATTGGGTTTTGATGATCTCAGGGATATGTATGCAGATGATCAGGACTTTAAGGAGGTGTATGAAGCAGCTGAGAACCCAGTTCTTAGAGACAGAAGCCAGTGGATAGAGTACGTGATCCAGGAAGGATTGTTGTTCAAGGGCAATCAATTGTGTATTCCGAATTGCTCCATGAGGGAGAATCTGCTGAAGGAGAAACACAGTGGAGGATTGGCCGAACACTTCGGTCATGATAAGACATTTGCAAAGCTGAGTGAATCATACTTTTGGTTAGGGATGCGGTCAGAGGTCAAGTGGTTTGTAGATAGATGTAGAATTTGCCAGCATTCAAAGGGAAGAAAGCATAATGCAGGATTCTATCAACCATTACCCATACCCGAGAGGTCGTGGGATGAAATCAGCATGGATTTCGTATTGGGATTGCCAAGGATGCAAAGAGGATTTGATTTAGTCTTTGTGGTAGTGGATAGGTTTTCCAAGATGGCACATTTTATCCCATGCCAGAAAACCAGTGATACGACTCACATCGCAAATTTGTTTTTCAAAGAGGTCGTTCGACTTCACGGCTTACCCAGAAGTATAGTTTCGGACAGAGATACAAAGTTTGTGGGAAATTTCCGGAGGACACTGTGGAAGAAGATGGGAACTAACTTGATGTTTAGTTCTGCCTATCATCCTCAGATGGATGGACAAACAGAAGTAGTGAACAGAAGTCTGGGAGACTTGCTGAGGAGCTTGGTGACAGAGCACCACAACCAGTGGGATAGTATATTGCTGCAGGCAGAGTTCACATATAATGACTCAGTGAACAGGAGCACAGGCCAAAGTCCATTTCAGGTTGTGTATGGCACGCAGTCGAGAGGAGTTTCTGAATTAAGGGATTCAGAACAGACTGCGACTAGGAGCGCAAGTGCCGAAGAATTCGTGGAGGCGATGAAAGAACTTCATGGCCAGGTGAAGCAGCGACTGCTAGATTCAAGTCACGAATATAAGCACAGAGCCGACCAATGGAAGAGACAAATTCAGTTCGGGGTTGGTGAATTAGTTCTAGCGCACTTGATAAAAGAGAGGTTCCCAAGGGGAACATACAATAAACTGAAAATGAAGAAAATCGGGCCATGTAAGGTCTTGAAGAAATTGGGGGAAAATGCTTATGAGATCGAATTACTGGATGGGATCGAAATATATCTGGTATTCAATGTCACAAATTTATATCCATATAAAGCTGAGGAAGCAGGAACAGAAGGTGAACATCTAGGGGTTCAGTGGCAGAAGCAGATTCCAGTTGCAGACAAGCCGCAGATGGAGTGCATACTGGACAAAAGGATAAGCAAAAGGACCAGGCGAAAGCAATACTTTGAGTATCTGGTCAAGTGGAAAAACCATCCAGTTGAAGATGCCAGCTGGGAGACTGAAGCAAAGATCCAGAAGCATGGACAAACCGTGCAGGAGATCATGGATAGGAGCCCATGAAGGTTTTCAACCAAGGGAGTATGATGCAGGAACATCGCCAACACATCAAGTGAGCCAGCGCGGAAGGCGAAAAGACAGCTGGACAGTGACAACACAAATTTTGAAAATTACCTTGAAACTGTTGCGCGAACATTAATGGGAAGATTTAATGAAGCGCACTTGTATATTGAAATGGACCTTGAGCAGATTTATCTCATCCTTTAGTAGATAGAGGCATTTAAGATAGTTAATGTAAAGTAGATAGAATTTAATTCTAGACTAGACAGTTGTAGAACGCAAGAGGGAAAATAGGATATAGACACCCTCATCGTGGATTGTAACATTATCAAGATAGAAGAAATTGACCAAGAGCAAGCAGAGAGTTGTGTAAGAACACCCATGTACAGATACTTGAATTAATAGAGGAGATTGATTCAAATTCATGGTTTTGTGTCTGTTCTCTGTGTATTGATGTTGATATGCTCATGAATGGTTGCTTCCAGTTATACCTTTTCTTTTATATGCTGTGTATATGATTTCATGTTTGAATTGAAGTCTGATAGGAAGAAGGAATGAGTTTCAATTGTTTCTCTATTTGAGCCAGAGAATTCCTGCAAGGAGTGCAGTCGAAGTGTCCGCAAGGAGTGCATTGATAGAGAGTTCAGATAGAGATAGTTTTTGTTCTCATTCATCCCAAGGGTGCATTTGGGAACATGAGCCGTACAAGGAGTGTGCAGGCCAGGTAAGAGTCTCAGGGTTGCGAACCTGAGTGAAGTATTGAAGGACTGCTGCTGCAGGTGTGCGTAGAGTCGAAAGAGACTTCAACACTTAAGACGTGGTTGAAGGTTTGCCGCAAGGAATGCGTGCAAGAGGTTTCCGAAGGACCTGAAGGTCGTGGGAAAAGATCAGGAAGGATAGGCATTCAAATTCATTGAAGGACAACGCAGGGAAGCTGAGACTTGAAGGTTAGCAGAAGCGTCACAGGTTTGCACGCAGGGGGAACAAGTTCCACAAAAGGAACACAGTCATTTCACAGAATCATCAAAGGAGGAGCGGACGGTCGGTATTCTCCGAGGAGAATTCGCGACATCCCGTAAGTCGTCAGATCTCATGGAGGTGCAAGGGAGATACGACGTCATTTTCTCTGGAGGTTTAAGTTCAAGACAGATAGAGCGTTGATCCAAGTAAGCCAGGACCGTTGGATCTACACGTATATTGTGTATCAGGGTTTCATAGATCGAACCTCCAAATTATTGCAACAGGAATTGTGATATCGCGACTCGCGATATCCCGACGAGTCTAGAACCGTCCATCATTTCAGACACACATCAGAAGATCCGAGAGGAGTCGGGGTTCGACGTATCGGGATTCCTGAGTACAAAGAAAACGTTGCATCAGGAATCGCGAAACTTCGAAACGCGGTTTCCCGACAGACTAAAGGGATAGTGTGGGGTCACAGTGGAAATAGTGGAGGACAGGTGGAGTATCGTATCGGGGTTCAGGAAAAGGAAAACCCTGAAACATTGGTATTAGGATTCGCGATCCCGCGAAGTCCGAAATCCTGATAAGGTCACGGGACCATTGAATAGTCAACCCACGCGTGCATCGGAGTATCGACACATCAGGGTTCGGAGTTCGGTAATTCCATTTGTTGACATTGTGAGCGTCGAAATCCCGATAGGAGGAACCCCGATAAAAAGGTAAAAGGTCAGCGTTGACTCACGTTGGATTTCGGGGAATCGTGAGTAAAAAAAAACACGCGACCACAGGATTCACGAAATTGCGAAGTCCGATTTCCCGATCGTTAGGGGAGATCTTTTGAAGAATTGTTGTGGGATAGGAAAATTCCCGATAGGGAATTAGAAGAGCTTTCAGTTCTTCGGGTCGAGGAAGGAGGAGGTCCTGTGAGCGGACGTGCCTGAGGGCGCGCCTGTGTCAAACATACACTAAGTCCAACTATATATATTGCATGCCTTCCACTTGTCACCTTTAGAAGTAGCTTTAAGCCACTTGGTGACTCGTTCCCTACCCTCGGGAACTTAGGATAAAAACATATCCACATTACACTTTTTAGAAATATTATTAAAATATTCCCCCCTTTTCCCTTTTTTGGTGGAGTTTGCCCCCGATCTCTTTTCTTTTGAATATGTGTGCATGTAGTGATGCAATATTATATTAATAATCATGATTACATTTACATGGATAGGCGCATTAGCCCATCTACATCTAGGTTCACCATCCTCATAATCACACATGTTCTCTGGCATCAATACATACATATATATATATATATATATATATATATATATATCTGCACACACACACACACATATCTCAAATCTACACACTTCCAGGTCATTATCGCGCACTTACCCAAGTATGCACAACACGGTGTAAAGTGCGCACTTACTCAGGTGTGCACAACACACAAAATGTGCACACCCTCTCTTTATAACAATTCTCTCTGCACTTAACCACGTGTGCGCAACACCAAAACCAAGTGTCAATGTCTCACCATCCTATATATACATTACATTAACAATTGATAACACAACTCACCAGCCTATATGTACAATTACGAAGGGGTCTGGATCAGGGACATTACATGAAAATTATCCTCCATCTACCTTTGATGACTTGTCAAACCAATCATGGAATGAAATTAGTGGAAGGACCACCTTCCACAATAATGGGGGGTATGGATCGAGTCTCATCACCCTATAGAAACTTCTCCATTGAAAATTGTGCCCACTAATTGAAGGGAGAGTGCACAGAGAGAGGAAGGTGCCATTTGATGGGAAGAGGGGAGCATACCCATGCATGGGGGTGCATAAGTAGACCCACACATGTGCATGAGCATGAGTAGTAAAGTAAGGTCGTGTGCATGCATAGGGGATGCACATGAGCAGTAAATACAACAAACCTTGCATGTAGAAAAGAGAATCGAGGGATGGGACATAGACTAATCTAATGGTGGAGTTTAACCAGTCAAAAATCATGTGGGTTGATGCCTGAACTCACGTGTGAATTCCTTGTTGATCCAATTTTCTTTCAAGGACAAGAGACAACCTCATATGGAATTCTCACAGTAATTAGAGATACCATCTTTGCTTGTATATAGGTGGCACTCCTTTGTTTCTCACTCAGATACAATATATATCAAGATTTCTAAACATCCAAATTTTTCATTCATAAACATTGATGCCCATGAGTGGAACATGCAAGGAAAATATTAAAGGGAAATGTTTCAACAATTAATAAGGAAAAAAAAAATTACTCTTATTCCATCAAAACCATTCCCATGTCATAGTAAGATAAAGCAACAAATTCAAAGCAATACAAACAGAACATAGAGTAGCAAAGGTGGTCCTTCTTAGAGAGATTTAAATGATTTTGTGATTTTCATATCATAAAGATGCAAAGGAAAATCATTCTCAAGTTTTCATGCTCATATAAAAGTCTAAAACCACAAAAGTCATAAGCTCCATAATAACTCTCTATGGAGTTTAAATAATAACTACAAATTGATTGTTCAAGATCAAATAAAATGTCTGCCAATTTGACATTACTTATAGGCTTGTGATACTTAAATGAAAAGTAAAAAATGTGTTCATCCTAATGGAATGGGACACGGATCCCATGGATCGTATATTGAGGAAAGGTAACCTAGATGACAAAAGGGGAAGTAGTCAGAAATTTTTCTTGTACACAAATGACAACATTCAGATGAGTCGTAGACTGAGAAAGAAGAAAACATAAATGAATGCTTCAAAAAGTATTATACTCACAAAAATGGAAGTTGGTATGGTTCTCTCCCCTCCTTTATTCTTCCTTTTATTTTTTCTTAAATAAGAAACAACATCATCGACTTGAATTGTCATAACCATTTCTTGAATATTCAAGTTCAAGGTGGGTTAGCTATCACTTACAATGCACCTTTTATCCATTCTTGAATATATTAGCATAACAATGCTACGGTTATATATATTTTTCACCTTGACTCCAAATAATTCATCTTCAATATCCCTCGATGTGTTTCTCATTAAATGGTAAATTTCATTTGCATACACAAGGCTCGAGGGGAAATGCACGAGAATTAATCCTTATTAATTAAAAATGACCGCTTTTTTCATGTGAGAGATGTGTGGTGGATAAGCTATAATTACCTTGAAATCACAAATCATGTCATACGTGGAACGAGTGGTGTGGGGTTACGTCGAGTGCGCTGCATGTGGGGATGGGGTTTGTGGGAGGAATGTGTGTGTGGGAGGAATGTCGAGTGTCACCTTCCTGCATGAGCCTCAAGGACATCATAAATGTTCTAAGTATGAGGATAAGTGATGTAGAGAATGGGGGCTATGAACATGTATGCGGGATGCGGGGATGCGGGCTACAGGAGGAATATGACCACTGCAAGGTTCACAAGGTGTTTCCCCGCATCTGCATGAAATTAACATATGCGGGATGAGTGGGTTTCAGGTGACTGGGATCTTTGACACAAAATCAACCCCTACATCTGCATGACTAAGTGTCATAAAGGGGTCATAAGAAATATTCATGTTTTAAGTATAGGAAAGGAAAATGTATCAAAATTCGACTCCAACTGTGGGACAAGGATCCCTAGTGGGTTGCTGAGAATCCATAAATCCTTAATCATTGGGAATGGAGTAAAAACTAAAATAGATCTACAAAGAGGAACCGAAAAAGACTTGCAAGAAGGAAAGGTAAAAAAGATATGAACAATGGTGAAACGATATTATAGTGGCCATGAGGTTGGACCAGTGATTCATTCAAGGAAACATTTGAGATTCCTCCCATTTATAGGCAAATTCTCCTAGGTTCCATTCATATCCTTGAGCATATAAGAATTGAAACCACACACCTTCTCTATTTGATACTGCTTGGTCCATAGAGCATCAAACATAGAATGTAATGGCGACTTTTCTTTTTCTTCGTTCCATAACAATACTAATTTCCCTTTATGAAAATCCATCATTGTGGAACTTTGGTCAAAATATCTCTTGGTTGCTTCCTCCCTCTTCTGAATGGACAAAGTAGCTTGTGCTCTATGTTCTTCTAGTTGCAACAATTGGTAATAATGTGTTTACAAGGGTGTGACTCCATCTTCATCCTCTATCCCTATATCTATTTCCAACACGTTTAATTCCAAATGGACAAGTAGCTTGACCTCCTTTCTGTATACCAAAGAATATGGGGAATGGTCTGTGTTGTTCTTTGGCGTGATTCTACTAGTTTAAAAGAGCATCATTTAGTTTCTTGTGCCAATTCCTATGGTTTTTTGATTCCATCTTATCGAGGATTTGAATTAATGACTTTGTTGGTTGATTCATCCAAACCATCACCTTGAGGGTAATAATTTGATGATTGGCCCATCGATATTCCAATTTTTCCACAAAAAGTAGAGAATTTTGACCCCACGAAAATAGAACCATTGTCTGTGATAAGCTTCTTAGGAACACCAAACCTGGACAACATATTTTCTTCCATGAATTGGATTATCTTCTATGAGTCAACAATTTTTTGTGCCACAACTTCAGGCCATTTTTTGAAATAATCAATAGCTATCAATATATAAGCATGACCCTTCTTGGGATTTGGATTTATAGGGCCATTTACATCCAATCCCCATTGTATGAATTGGATTTCTACTGAAATTTTTTTCAATGACATCACAATCCTCTTCATTCTTCTGGAAAATTCCTGGCAAGGTACATGTTTCTTGATAGTTTCATATGCATCTTTGAACAAATTATGCCAATAAAACCCTACTTTGATGATTCTAAGGGTTTTTACCAAGGGGGCGAAATGTCCACTACAAATGCCTTCATGCATTTCTCTCAATGTCTTGCTAGTAGTTAGAGGGTCTAGACAATATCATCGAATTTTCTCTTGAACATGATGCTCAAAACCAATACATAATGATTGGTGTTCATCTTTAGAGACCTTCATTCTTTTGTAGACATCCTGACTCAAAATTGCCAAGAATTCAAGTAAAAAAAATATCCTTATACCAATCAACACTTGAAACCGTTGGATTTTGTGTACTAGGAGGATGGATGTTTATGAATTTAATATCCCCAATCAATGTACATAAGCCTTGCCCCATTACTTCCTTCAAGGGATTGATTTCGATGTCATATTCTTGTAGTTTTTCCAACCAAATTATTAGAAGTGCAAGAACTTTTTTAGAGTGAAAATTTTTGAGTAAAGGTTTCATCGTCCAAGGATTTGATCCCTCTCAATTCTTGATATATTTGATGTTCTTTCATTTTTTCTTGACACATCATTTCTTATTTTCTTCAATAAAAACCTTGCGAGGAAACCCTTGAGCACTTCTCTACATTTTGCAGATGGTACCTAGTGTAAGCCTATCGATATTGATTACAACGTCTAACCTGTGAGGGAAATCAAATAAGGCATACAATAAAGGAAACTAGTTCTCTGGATTGACCTTGAGACCCCCTGCATGAAGCTCAAAGGACTCAACCACTTGATATAACCTAATAGACTCGTATCATTGTTTTATATTATACTTATTTGTTTATTATTAAGTTTTTAAGCAAGTTGAAATGTTCCTATTTTTATTATTGTTTTATTTATTTTGTTGACTTATACCACATCACCATTACATTATATAACATATCTCCCTCATACTAAGCATACTAGGATACATAATGATTCTCTCAATGTAATAATAAAGGGTAAAGTATACCATTAACTTCCACTTAAACCAATTTGGTTTGTCAGATATGTGTCAAGCTCCATTGTTGGCAAGGGAAACCAACTCTGAGAGGTGAAACAAATTCCCTCACGTAGACAAGATCTCTACACTTTGTGAAGTTTGAATTTGGACTATCTGCAAAATTATACCCCATCATAACCACTAAACCACAACACACATATAATTTGTATAATATTTTGTGTCATCTTTTTTTTTAATCTAAAAACATACCAATTGATATTTATATTATATACAAAAAAATGGCTTTACATCATAAATTGGTGGGGACCTACCTTAAAGGAAACCAGATCATGTGCAAGGTGACTATCATTAAAGTTTTCATGTATGCATAACTAAGTTTTTCCCCACAGGGTGATCACAAAAATAAAATAATTGATATAAGAGCCTATATATGTCCATTATAATAGAAAGAAAGATAAAAACACAAGCAAAATGGATATCAAGCACTTGGAGAAGGGGTATTATCCTCCTCCACCACCTATAGAACTAGCTTTGTGTCCTTCTCCTCATCTTGGGCAACCTCTAGTGACTGCGAGTTTGTATCCAACACAATGGGGTTGGCACGAGTTATTGTTGAGTTGGAAGAGCCCTCCACCTTTTTCCCTTTTCTTTCATCTTTTTCCATCTATGAGACAGTAATATTGATACCAAAAACCATTTGACAAATAGCTTCAAATTTTCCCTCAAAGATTTTGATAGTAAGGAGAATCTCTTGTTTATCTTCTTTCTTATTTTCCAGGGATTTGGCTACTAAAGTTTTCATTAACTAGTAGGTATTTTCTATCCTGAAATACTTGGTGCCCCGTGTTTGAGAATGGATTGGGTCCTCCACCCATCCCTTAATCTCC
The DNA here is from genome assembly GCA_010110895.2 of Picea sitchensis. Classification (NCBI taxonomy): domain Eukaryota; kingdom Viridiplantae; phylum Streptophyta; class Pinopsida; order Pinales; family Pinaceae; genus Picea; species Picea sitchensis. The sequence continues at coordinate 84,844 of SNQJ01S0004338.1, forward strand.
ACCATAATTCTGGCATCAGGAGTCATCTTATGCTTGTCCCTTACTTCAGCCTCCACTCCCTACTTTTCCCTTACTAAGAATTTTTCTTCATAACGTTGCGTGGCTTTCCAGGCTTCTCTCAATGCTCTCGATGAGGAGACCATGTTACATGAGCATGAAGCCTTGTCATCACCCCAAAGGATTTTTTTTTGTACATTTCCCCCCACTAGAACTTCTACCCATCCTAATCTCTAGGAGCAAACAAAAATTGAAGCAAGTAAAGGTTGAACCATAACCACACCAAAAATAGACACAGGGAAATCATGAGCATGATGATCCAAAATGGGAAATCCCATAGAATCCTCTCAATCTTAAACAACACCCCCCAACCTATCCCATGGGTTAGGAAATATAAAACCTTCCAAACTCCAAACCACGTGCAAGGCATAGAGAAACTAAACTAGAGACAAAACAAACCAAGAGGGATTACCTTGGGCCTAAAGGGAAGAGTTCCTTTGTGCAAACCAAGGACAACTATTATTATAGAGTCATCTTGTGCTCCATAGCGGAAATAGGTTAGCCAAATCCTGAGACCAAATTGAGTAAGGAAATGGCCTGCTGGTGGGCCTTAGAATAACAACAAGAATGCAATGGTCAAGGGCCTTTAACAACAAGAATGCCCCTTCCCAAATTTTGTTACTTTAATTATCAACCTGGGAAACATAAAATTTTGAGGTGGTCTTGTATCATATATGCATAATACACATATTTTTCTATTATGCACCCATTGAATGCTTATGCACCTATCTACTAGTTGGGGCTTGTGATATTCTAGGTCTCACTATGAGTACTTGAGAAGGGGAAAGAAACCGTTAAGCAAGTAGACCATAAGTGAAAATTGAACTATATCAAGAATGTTGGGAATGAATGAGAATTTATCTAATATCACACTTTACTTCAAAGGAAACTATTGTAATTTTGAAAATAGACCATTGTTGATGAAATCATTTCATAAAGAAGATTACAAGAAATTGAACTAGAAAACTAAATCCTTTTTCTCAATGGAAACTATGCTACTTGTACAAAGGTTTATCTCCTACCTAATTCCCTAACCCCTCATAAAGTACCATATCCTAATATCATCAAATTGACATTAAGGATCATCAATCATTAAATGAAAAAATGCAATAAAACCTAAGTCTATGTTGTTCTAGAGGAACTGTAATAGTCATACAGGAAAGTTGACAGGAAAGGTTAAAAATATTCACACAACTTGTTAATTATTTATTATACTAATAAATTTACCAAAACATGATGTGATAGTGTTGAATTTAAGTTCTATTCCTAAGAAAACAATCCCAATGAGTTCCTACCAATCTATAACATATTCTATAAGAAACATAGCTAAATTGCATTCATGAACAAAAATATGTGTTTATCATGCTAACTAATTTAAACAATTAAAAGATTAATCTAAAACATACATACATGAAAAGAAAGAGTACAAAAGGGTCTTTGCGTCCTCTTGAGTGGGCCCTACCCAAGCAACACAAGGAACCTTGAAGAGACTAATGAGTTGGAAAATAGAAAATTTCCATTGATTAATCAAAGCATAGTACCTAATGGAGCAAGGCTCCAAGTTTTCATTGTCATTGAAAAAATGACAAGATGCAATATTTCAATCATCAATCGAAAACCAACTCTCAAGGATAGTCCTTGAGTTTCATTTATACTCCTAGGAAGATCAAATTTGTCCGTCAATCAAGGATAAATTTCAGGGATTTGGTCCCCAACACTTCCTCAATCTGAATCCTTGTTCTTTATTGGCTATCTTCTTGATCTCATAGATTCTGAGTTTGGGGAGGCTAGACTGAAGTGGATTAGTAATATTTGGCAGTGAACTAGTGGTAGGTGAGAGGAGAATATCCCTAATCTTTCTCCAAGTTCTAGGACCTCCAACCTTCCATGTGTGTCTTGACCTATTTAGGTTAGGTTATACAAACAACATTATCATAAAAACTAAGCATAAACATAAGCATAAATCATCACATCACAAACTCAAATCACTCATAAAATAATTTGCAAGAAACCACAATTTATATTAAGCATGGTAAAAAAAGTGAGTTTATAGATACAAATGTGGTCAAGAAGTGTGTCATTGATGGTCCTTTTAGAGGCCCATCACCCACCCCCTCCCAAAATTTTCATCATTTTGAAATCACCCAACCTTCTCCTCATCAAAAAATGATCATCCAACTTCTTCCTTGTAGTACCTCCATTCAAGGCGCACTGCCAGAGTATAACCCTGGGATTCCTCTCATTATAACATTGATCAATGAATCCAATTACCAACATCATTTCAATAATTGGGGTGAGGGATGCCATACCCATCCTCTACACACTACACCTTCCTTACATTACGTCTGAACCAACTTTCCCATCTCCCTCGTTGATGACATGTCATTTCATGATGGAGTGGCTACCTGGCACGATGCATGTGCATCCATGGCCCCACTCATTTACACCCCAGTCAGGTGTTTAGTTTCAATCTCATTCATACGATTTCATTCTTCTCTAAGTTGAGGAGGAATGGGATCCAACCATTGCCACACCTTTGAAATGTTGGATTGTGGCACTCTTATATTTTCCAAACAGTCAGCTAGGGAGTTGGATTTCCTTTGGACATGGGAAATTATTATCATTAGGATTTCCCTAAACAGATCCATCACCTAGGTAAGTCTTGAATATAATATCCAATTAGTGTATATTTTCTCTGGGTTCACCCCATTAATGATCCTTTACAACAAAAGATGAGCAACTGAGAGTATCCTTCAAAAAACAAAATGTTGTAGCCCCTTTCTTTATCTATTTGTATCCTAGTTATCATTCCTACTAATTCCACTCCATTGTTTGATTTTGTTCCCAATATTACTGCATATATTGTGTTGGACTTATGAGCTGACCCGAGTTCTACCTTAGTTCTCCAACAAAACCCTTATCACCATCGACCCTTCTGGTAAAACAAAAGGCTACACTGTGTACATAGTGCACATCATAGTCTCACCCAAGATGGTTTATGCGAGACTGCAGGATGAAAGTGTCTATAGTCATGGAAGGGATTGGGGGATGTTCTTTCCTATTTCTTCTTATTTCTACTTAACCATGCAATTGATTCCAATATTCATCAGATCCATTCATTCATTCATTTGCATAATTAATCTAGTGTTCCTTGTAAATAAATCATCTATTCATCTATCTAACCATTCAATAATAACTGCATAAATAGTAACACATTAAAACACATTGCATACATGGTTTTACCGTGGTTCACCTCCCCTGGGGCTATGTCCACAAATAACTTCTGCTTCTTTTATTATTCATCGAAAGGAATTGTGTGCATTACATCATAGTAAAGAGTAGTGAGGCGGACCAAGATCGTACCAAGCTGCACATATTGCGACCTGACCCTCAACAACTTCGAACTCATCTGAGCTCTACAACTCTCAAAACAGACTTCGACTCATAAAGACTCCAAAATAGTTTCTCCAACAAAGACTCGTTGCAACGACACTCTAGATAGATAAGCTTATCATCATCATACCCTATTGTCTAATCTACCTCATACCCCTTATCTATATTAAAAAATTGGCTTAGAAACCCTTACAATGCATCCCAAAACCCTAACCCTAACTAGGCTAGGTTTGTCCACTTTTGTGTCGGATTTCCGCAAATCCTGCCACGCATGCTACTTTTCCTCAAAATGTGGCACACTCTCTTTCTTGGTATGATCTGCCTCGCCTGTTGTGTTTTTCTCCAAACATGCCTGCTCCAACATGCCCCCAACACGTTGATGCTTGAATCCGTCAGGACCGAAACGACAACGTCATGAGGATATTAACCCCCCTTCATTTTTAGAGAGGTGGTTCTCCTCTTTGAATAAAAAATATATATTTGAATATCTTGGATTTGGGGGAGTGCTAGGCAAAAAACCCCAAATAGTTAGTGCTTGGATTTATATGAAAATAGTTCTTCAATGACCCAATATGATCTTTATGTGCAACAAAAGTCTTTTAATCCAAAAATATTGAAGGAGGGCTTCAACATCAAAATCAAATTGTGATCAAAATCACACACAATATTCTTAATAATATACAAATACATCCATATCTTCTTCATAGGAGAGAATTATTTGATCATCTCAAAGAATTTTAACAAAGTAATGCAATCAAGATCAAAAGAGAATTTGATAGGTCAACCTCAAATACTTTATATTCAGAACTATGGGTTACAAAGTAGAGTCGAGATCAACCCCGAAGCAATTCTTTGTGGATTTTTATTCATGAAAGTTGTTCTTCATTAAAAAATATTTGATAGACATATATGTGGCTGCATATACTCCATTATCATATAAGAAAAGATCTTAGAAGAATATAAGAAGAACACTCAACAACTCAGCCTTGTGCCCAACTCTGAGATTCAAGCATAAAGCTATGAGAAGTGGTGTAGAAGAATATATAAAAAAAAATGGAGAAGATGGAGATTGATTTCTTTTGATAAAAAACTTGATTGTGTATCCATGGCTGTACCTTATTCTTCCTCTGATCTTCTACCCTTTCCCTCTGACAATACTGATTATTGTCCTTTTGATGAAGCCTCTCTTCCCTTTTTAAGAAGAGATTTTCTAACTACTTGAATAGTTAGGGTTTCTCCCTTCTAGAAATTCCCATACAAGTTTCTTCTTGGAACATTCCATTTAATAAATGTGTAATTAATTCATCATTAATTAATTCACATCATTAATACAAGTATATTGAAAGTGGGTCCCTCTCCTTTTTTAATAAAAGTTTTTAATTAAACTTTTATTTTTAAAAATTTGATTAATTTTCCATCAAAAGAGGACGACTGTAATTTAATTTTATGGAAGTGAATTTTTTTTTTTATCCCTATAAACCATTTCTTATGTTCTCTTCATCGCCTCAGCTTTCCAACTATATAAAATTTTCCCAAATCCGTTGCCCGGATCTCAAGATACGAGCTCGTGAAGTTGAGTTGTCATGCAGACCCATTAAAACTGCAACTGACTTTTATTTTAATTTATGAGAAAAATATATCAACTTTCAACATTTTAAACCTGTATCAATATATTCTACGTCGAAATATATTTCCAATAGTATAAATTTTGTGCGATTCCAACACCCGGAGCTCAAGTTATGGCCTCTGCAAGATCAACACTCAACCGTCGTCGATCAAAATTGATGGGCAAATCTCAACTCTTGGATTGATTTTCGTGATTCCCTTCATAGAATTCGAATTTTTGGTTTAAAATTATATCCCACATGCATTGGGATATTATATTCTTCATGATATATAATACTAAGTGTTTGATAACTTATCAAGAAACACGAGAGGAGAAGAAATTATGGAGCTTGGAGGATTCAGCCCTTGGAAAATTGTCGAATAAAATAATATTTTTTCGAATCCCGTCATCGTCCACCTCATTCCCAGTCATTGATGAATTATTCATTCATATACTACCATGTGTCTCTAATAATAATATTCCACATGTCTCCCTCCACGAGTTGTCATGTGTCACAATTCCATGCTTCCATGTGGAATGTTCTTATTGGTTCATGGTTTAAATGGGGAAAACTTTGGAATAATGGTTAAGTATGGGAGAACATGTGAAAAGGTAAGTGAAGGGAAAATTCTAGGTTCCGGAAGTTAATGAGGTATTTTTTAGGTTGCGGGGATGGGTTGGCAGGTTGGGGAGTGAGGGAGTCTGTGAGTCCGTGATACAAAATTAGACTAAGTGTTGAAGAATGGTCGGTCGGACTCGCGTGCAAGAGAAATGAAATACTTTGGAGCTCAGCACCCACGACAAGGCTGATAGTCGAGATGTAGATCACGAAACTTGGGGTGCAAAGTGAAGGTCACAAAAAATGGAGGATGAGAGCTCGAACCTGTGAACACTGAAATACGTCTAAGTATGGAAAGAGAGATGTTGAGTAAAAATTCTAAGTATGGTAGAATTATAATATAGGAGAGGAAAGGAGAACACGATATTTAGAAATATTCTTCAAAATCAGACCTTTGGACAAGATTTTGAGTAACTTAGGCATACATAAACATATTTCTGATTCAAAAAATGTGTGGTGAGCCTGAGACTGAGGGATGCAGAATGCACTTATAAAATTTTAAAAAATGTCTTCTTTTGATATCAAGGCTTTTATGAATCCAATTGCATGAAAATATAGATGACCAACTTTTGGTCAACACAACACTAACATGTGTCTCATCCCGAGCCACTTAGCCTTAGTACACCTTTTGCAGCACTACTTCCAGTGCATGAAACTTCTTTCCCAATTCTGTCGATTTCTCTTTAGCTTCTGCGTTCTTCCCTGCTAGTGTCTCCAAACCCTGCGTTGTTATATGCTCTCTTAACACTTCTTTGATTTTTTCTAGCACATGTTCCCATCTTCTCTTCTCCGTTTGGAGCTCGTCTATCATTCCTTCGACTTGTTGTTGAAATGGATCCAATTGAGCTTGCCCTTCTTGTTTCTTCTCATGCACTGTATTTACTTCTTCCTTCAAGTTTTTCAGTTCCTGCGTGACCTTCAGTCTAAGAGAGGTGTCCATGGTTTTCTGTCTCTTCTTAAATTCCTGAACCACCACGTTCAAGTTTTCCTCCCTCTGCTCCAGCTGCTGGATCTTTTCATCCTCTTCTAGGCTTGTCCAAATATGTGTAGCCCTGTTATACAGTTCTGCCACTTCTTTAACCTCATCCGCTATACTCTCTACATGCGCATTGGCCTCTTTCTCTCTCTACTCCTGGACTTCAGGAGGTGTGCTCAGAGTTAAATTCTCTGTTAACTTCGCTATTTCTTGGTTTTATTTCTCCATGGTCTGCACGATCTGTTGTATATTCTCTTCTGTTGTAACCTCATGTTCCTGTGTGCAGTATGGTATACTCATGTATACCTTTGTAAGCTTATTCTCTAATTTATCTATGCATTTCTTCTCCTCCTCCTCCTCCTGCGTTATCTGCTCACATGGTACTTGTAAAATCTCCTTCACCTCGCGGCCGAGCACTAGGATGGTGGCGTACACCCTAGCTCTAGATTGTACTTCCTACATTACACTCACTTGTAGTCCATATCACGCCTTTGTGGGTATTTTCTCCATAACCAACTCCATATGTTCCATTTCCTTTACTATTCTCTACATTGTGTTTTCGTCCATAGCCAACATTTCTTGTGTGACTTTGAATCTGTCACGTCTCACTACTACTGTCATTACAATCTCTTCTTTCTCTTTCTGTGTTGATGCTTCCCATGTTTGTTCTTTCTTCTGCGTTGCTAGATGATGCAATGTATCTAATTGTAGTCTCTATAAGATGTCATGTACTTTGACTAATGTTTCCATGATTTATTCCCTTTGTGCCTCTGTTGCGCATACTACATCCTCTCCTCTGTCTTGGACTTTGTCTGTAACCAAATTTGCATCATCCTCTGTAATAGTGGTTGGAGGATTCTTGTTGTTAGCGTCAGAAGTCACTCCTGGATTGCTTGCAGAAGCATATCCCAATGCCCATCAGTTTTATGTCACGATAGTTTTAATGGGTGATCAAATGGGAAGAGACTCGGGAAGATATCACTCTAACTCAGGGACTGGGTCTGGTATGTAAGGAACAAAGGAGGTCTTGATCTAACTTCAGTAAGTGAGTTGATTAAAAAAATGAGCAGGTGGAAGACTTGGTAAGAAGAGTGAGCAAACTACCTTAGGCAACAGGCCTTTCAACAGTTTGTAGAAGAAAAACTCTGAATGCAAGATCCTCTTGGTTTAGGGCTTCGAGAAACTGAAAGGGGGACTTGATTGGATCCTCCAATTCCAAGTCCTTCAACACTAAGAAAATCACAGAGACCGATTAGAAACAATGCAACTGTTACAGTGATCCAACCTACATCATCCTATAACAGTTACAACTCGACTGGATCTTCCAATTCTGAGCTGTTCTAACACAGTGTAAACAAAGATGGGAAGGAAACTGACATTCATAAGGAAAGATATCTCAAGAGTTCATGCATAACTAGAATAACAGTGCTTCATTAAAGTTTTACAACCGGGAGCCTTGCTCAACCATTGATGATTACAAAATACAAGGATTGAGTCGATATACTCAGGAAAAATCGCCTAACATAGGCGTGCTCAGTCACTCAAGGCGTGGTGTCCCTTCAGTCAAACTCGTACTGATATTCTTCGCCAGGCGCCACCTTAACTGCGCATGGCTCCTGCAAGGGGAGTAGCTGAGCCATTAAGTGTCGCGTTGGCGTGTGCAGACTTCTCTGGCTAGTCGAGGACTTCGGCATGGCTCCTTTGGAAAAAATGGTACACAGGATCCTCTCGGGAAGACAACTTGCCAGATCCTCCATACCCTACACTTAATGAGTGAGGAGAGGTTTCAGCCACCCCCTCTCTCCTTCATTTACTTCGAGGGTTCGAGGTTTCGAGATGTAGAACGATATGGAACCTTCACCCTTCGAACTCCCGAATGCCGAAATGTCGTTGCGATTAGATCTCGTGCCATGCGTCCTTCGGATGGACGGCTGCTGTCCTTTCCTTCATGCAATATAGGCGCTATCCCTCACGCTGATCTGCTAACCGCGATTTCTCGCCGACCGTCAATCTGCTCCTATGGATGAATCTGGGCCGTTGAAAACATAATTTCGCCCGCTTACTTGCTTGGAAGCCTGAAACGGGATTTTTCCGTGCTGCGCTTGGGTGCTTCTCACGCAACTTGCAGACTTGAATACTCTTGTGCCCAGGATGAGAATTGTTACTAACATTAGGCTCCATGGGGGATAGAGTCGTCCCTGTGATGCTCTAAGGACTCATTTTGCAGTTCCAGTGCCTTGCTGTTGGGCTATGGAGTCATTTACTAAGACGAAAAATAAAAATAAACAAATAACCAAAAGGACAATATTTACAAACAAAGGAGCCACCGAAGGCTCAGACAAAACATTTCTTCAGAAAATGCCCATTTACTGGGCTGTTAAAAACTTTTTCACCCTCCAAATCCTGCAGCCTATACATGTTATTTGAGAAAACTGCAGAGATTTTGAAGGGCCCGATCCACAGGGCTTCAAATTTGCCATGCTTGCCCTTGTCTTGCTTAGGAGCATCCCATTTCAGTACCAGGTCCCCTATCTGGAACTCCTCCTTCTTGGCCTTCTTATCAAAAACATGCTTGATCATCTGTTGATGGTCCTGAATTCTGATCATTACCTGCTCTCTGGCCTGCTGGACTTCTACCAGTTGATGAATTATTCGAATCATATCATTGGGCTCTTCTTGACAATCCTGGAAGAATTTCGCTACGGGAATGGCTAGCTGAGAAGGGAAGACAGCTTCTGCTCCGTAAACTAACTGGAAAGGGGAGATGCCTATAGATCTCTTTGTGGTCACCCGATCAACCCATAGAGCGAATTTCAGCTTCGAATTCCAAGCCCTTTTGTTGTTGTCCAATAATATTTTGATGATCCTTATCAATATTTTGTTGGAGGACTCTGCTAAACCATTTCCCTGGGGATAATATGGGGTGGAGTGAATCAGTTTGATCCTAGATTTCTCACAAAAATTAGCTAACGGCTCAACCTTGAATGAGGCAGCGTTATCAGTGACAATTTTACTTGGGTAGCCGAACCTTATGATGAGATCTTCCAGGAATCCAATGATTACCTTGTGGGAAGCACTCCTGGTGGGGATAGCTTCAATCCACTTAGTAAAGAAATCTGTGGCAATCAGGATCCATCTTTGCTGCCCGCTGGAAGTAGGGTGGATTTCTGCAATAAAATCAAGGCCCCATTTCTGGAAAGGTCCCGAAACGACTACAGGCTTTAAAGGCAGAGATTTGAGCTGTTGCTTTCCTGAAAATCTCTGGCATGGGATGCAGGCTCTGACTTCTCTATAGACATCAGTGAACAAGGTGGGCCAGTAGTACCCAGCTTTGAGAATTCTGTGAGCTGTGGTATTCCAGAAATGGTGTCCTCCGCATAGGCCGCTGTGAAATTCAACCATGATCCTGTCGGCCTCTTGTGGATCTATGAATTTTAAAAGCACTCCCAAGGGGTCTTTCCAGTATAAAATTTGATCGATAAGGAATTATCTGACTACCTTGAGCTTCAGAGCTCTTGCCTTGTTTCTTTGCAGACCGTCTGGAGGCTGCAACTCTTGCAGAAAATATATGACATCCTTATACCAAGGACATCGTGCCAATGGGGGCTCCCTTTGAGGGTCTATTTTAGACAGCTGGTCTCGCTGAGTTCCTGAGAATTCGTTGAGGAAATTTACCCCCAAATCTTGGCAATTGGCTTCAGCCAACAACTTGGCTAAACCTTGACCTTTGATCAATTTGGTAGGCTTTATTTCCAGGTCAAATTCCAGAATCTTGGCTATCCACTTGCTCCTCTTCCTATCTATGTCAGGCTGAATAAGAATGTCTTTAATAGCAACTGAGGGGACATAGGCAATGATTTTTTACTGCAGGACATAGATTCTAAAGGCCTTGAGAGCCTTTACCAGGGCATAGGTCTGCTTCTCCATAGCGTCATATCTGACTTCGGCATCCCTCAATGCTCGGCTGAAATAGGAAATAGGCTGCTCTAGCCCAACCTCGTTTGTCTGTAATAAAACAACAGCCACCGTGTCAGGTGAGGCAAAGGAGAAAATAAGGAAATCCTTTGAGTAATCGGGATTGATAAGCACAGGGGTTTCAGTCAAGGCCCTCTTGATTTTCTCAAAGGACTTTCCCGATTCAGAAGTCCACCTTACTTCATTTCCCTTCCTTAACATGGCTGTTATAAGTTTTACCTCCTCAGCAAAGTTAGGAACAAACCTCCTTAGAAAATTAATCTTGCCAAGGAAAGATTGGAATTCCTTCCTGGATCTCGGGATTGATAAGGCTCGTATTGCCTCAACTCTGCTAGGATAGATCTTGACTCCTTCTGCTGATACTATGTGGCCTAGTAACTTTCCCTCCTGCATTGCGAACAAAGATTTCTTGGGGTTTAATGAAATGCCAAAACTCCTGCATTTCAGGAAAACCTTTCTGAGATGACAACAGTGTTCTTTATCAGATTTTGAAAATATTGTTATGTCATCTAGATAGATGACCACAAATTTATCCTTTTCCCCAATGAAAGTTATATCCATGGCACGTTGAAACGTTGCCCTTGCATTCATCAATCCAAAAGGCATTTTGGCATACATGAATGTACCCCATGGAGTGGTAAATGTCGTCTTTTCCCTGTCCTCAGGCAGAACAGATATTTGGTTGTAGCCAGAGAATCCATCGATCATGGATATCCTGAATGCTCCTGTTACCCTCTGCAATATGTGTTCCATCTTTGGTAAGGGGTAGTTATCCTTCCGTGAGCTCCTGTTCAGGTTTCTGAAGTCTACACAGAGTTTGATTTCTCCATTCTTCTTCCTTACTGGGACCAAGTTGGCCACCCACTCTGAGTATCTCAGTGGCACGATGATCTGGGCTTGTAGTAGCTTCTTCACTTCCCTCTCCATGATAGGAAGCAACATAGGATTGATCTGTCTTAGCTTCTGCCTAAATGGAATTGCCTCCCCTTTCAATGGGATTTTATGCTCAATGACGGAAGTGTTATACATTTTAAGATCTTCATAGGTCCAGGAAAAAACGTCAGCAAATTCCCTCAACAGTCCAGTGTATTCAGACCTCTGCTTCTTTGTCAGAATTCTTGACAATTTGACAAACCTGGGTTCACTCTCAGTGCCAATGTTGCACTGAATAGTATCAGCGTCACCCTCCGAGATTTCCCCTTTTAATGACACATCATTTCTATTAAAAATCATTTCCAAAGGAACCAGTCCCCTTGGAATATGGTTGCTGGGGAGTTGCACAATGTTTCGCTCTGCAATTTTACTCAGAAACTTACCCCCATCAAGCTCTTCTTCAGAGACAGAGTCTTGGTCGATATGCATCTCCGAAAATTATTCGACAGTCTCCAAGAATCTCTTGATCTCAAGATCATCCTCGAATACCTTCCAATGTTTGACGTTGTCAGGTATGGATGGCCTGTATTTTACTTCTACATTGTATCTGAATTTGGGCGGCAAGGGCACTTTGAAATTGCTTGCTGATGTAGCCAAAGAATCTTCCACTGTGTTCTTCTCTCTTGGGATGAAAGAAATGTTGAATGCTGAGAAGAAGCTGTCAATTAAGTCCCATACCTCATTTCTGTAGCTTCTGAGTCAAGGATGCTTAGTCTGATAAGTGTTTCTGATCTGCTGGACCACCAACTCTGCATCTCCGAACACTGCTACCTCCTGAATTCCCATTTCCTTTGCAGCTCTTAATCCTAGGACAAGAGCTTCATACTCTGCCACATTGTTGGTAGCTTCAAATTCTAATTTGTATGACAGAGATATGTTTTCCTGAGTAGGCGACACAAAAAACACCCCAACACCAGCACCTTCCTTGGAACAGGCTCCATCAAAAAACATTTTCCAGACGAGGGTGATGGAGGGAGGAAATTTATGGGAAGTGGTGGGCGTATTTTTGAGTTTCAGAGGAATCTCGGGAGCATTAGTGAGTTGTAGTAAACTGGAACCTAAATCAGTGTCCAAGGCAAAAATGGGATGGTTGGTAGGGTTGGCTTCATCACTGATTATATAGGCTAGTTGGGCTTCCCTGTATAGCCTCCTATGTTCTCCTCCAAACACTGGGATAGTAGAATATGTGAGGTCCATCTGTAAAGTTCCCCCCAATATTTTTATCCAAGATCTTGACAACAACATACCGAACTTGGGGGGGACATCAGCCATTACAACATCCATGACCACACTTTTCATGGGCAACTGAAACAAGGTCACGACCAGGTCTTTGATAACCCCTAGACATTGAACTTTCCTGGAGTCAAAGGAATAGAGGTCATGATAGGCTTGGGTGACTTCTAGCCCTAACTCTTCCATGACAATTTTGGGCATGAGGTTGTGAGAATCCCCCGAATCCATCAAGAAGTTATGAAACACCTTGTCATGTATATTCAAGGAAGTGTAGAAGGGAGGGGATGAGTCATTCCTGTCTTCTACTATAGGACCTAGAATAACTGCAGGTTTTTCATCTTGCAAATTGATGGAGTTTGTGGGAAGGCATGAGACCTCAGACTGTAGAATATCATAGAAGCGTTTCTTGAATCCTTCATGTTTAATTAATTCGCTCAGGGGCACATGGATTCTAATCTTTTAAATTTCATGCTCGAAATTAAAAGAAGATGTAAGCTTCGGGATTTCTCTTATTTCGGGAACATGACTTTGGACTATGGGAGAGAGGGGTCGGGTCTTCTTACCTCTGCGACTGTCTTCCACTTCATTAGCAGGCTTCTCTGTTCTAGTGAACTTCTCAGGAACATCAGGTGCCACTGTCTTTTTCTTGGACCTCAGGTCATACCTGCCTTGGCTGCCACTAGCCTTGTCTCCCTTGCTCAATTCATTTAGCTGACTGTCCATGAGAGAATCCTCCTATGCTGATTGAGTGAGATGAGGAAAAGGAGGAGTGTCTTGGAAGAAATGGATTTCAGGATCAAGATCATCTGTTCCCTCTTCTTCCTCCTCGGCCACAAAATTGTTTTGAAAAGGGGCCTGAATTTTCTGGTCTTCTCTGTCTCTTCTCCTCTCTCTTTGCACAGTCGGGGGATCAATATTGTTTGGCCTCCTGAAACCTCCTTTGTTTTCGGTGTTTTGAGGGCCCTTGTATGCTTTCCTCCCCTCCACCTTCATTCTCTCCATCTCTGTAGACAGAGACTTCACCATCTTGGTCAGTTCATCCACTTGAGGGTGGGGCACCGATGGGCCAGAAGTCGAGGCTTCAGATCTTCCCTTTCTCCTGTCTGCGTTAGTCTTATTCCTCAGTCTGTCAGCTTCTAATACATTATATTCCACCTCTATGGCCGCATCTTGCATTTGAGCTAAGGAGGTGGCTCTTCTTTCTCTCAATAAAAGACAAAAATCGGGGTCAAACGCACTAGAATAAGAAATCTTGGCCGAGGCTTCTGAGGGTTTTATTTCAGCAGGAATTTTATTATACATCTTATTGAATCTTTTGGAGAAGTAAGAGACAGAATCTCCTTCCATCTTCTTCAAAGAACCAAACTCTGTCATGTAATACATGAAATCCTTCCTATCTCCCCACTGCCTCAGGAAAGCACTATCCAGAGCTTCAATTCCAGCAATAGATCCGGGGGTCAATCCTCTAAACCACTTCCTCACCTCACCATCCAAACTCTAGATGAAAACTCTCATCCAGACATCTTCGTTTTCAATGTTTAGGTTGTCTTCATAACTGTAGAAAGCAGCCAAGTTCTCTTCCGCAGTTATATCTCCTTCCCCAATGAACTTGGGCATATACTTCAAGTAATCTCTAGCAGGGAGAGGATTCATAGGATAGGGTAGGATTAAGGGGGCATATCGGGAAGCAAATATGACATCCATTCTATTTAGAGGGGGATTAGCACCAGCCATAGGAATATTAGGTGGAGGAGAACTTGGAGGAGAAGGAGTGTGAGCGGGGGATATCAGGAATGAGCCTCTGAGTGGAATGGGAAACAATAGGGGATTTAGGGAGGAGGCTAACGGGTTTAAGTCAGCAGACGCTCTTCTTTGTGCAGAAGCGACAACAGTAACAAGAGGAGGAGTGGGGAGATCTTCTGTGGTCCTAGGTCTACGCCAAGGTACAGTTTCAGGGGAGAGGGGAGTGATAAGGGTTTGTCCTTCCGATCCGAGACCAGGAGAGGAAAACTCCGCAGGAACACTCCCGAAATTTAGGAAACGGGAAACTTCAGAAACATGTCTGTCAAGAAACTGAGGAGGAGAAAATGGATTTCCTACAGAAGGATATGTCGGATTCCCTGGTTCAGCGGTGGAAGCTTCTCCTTTAGAGGCCTTTCCTTTCCTGAGAACCACCTCCGGATAAGTTTCAGGTGCAACTAGAGGCAACTGTGGATGGGACCGCGTGTGCCTGCCTCTGAAAGCCACAATTAACACGGAAAGTTCACCACAGTGGAGTCTCCAGGTGCACAGTAGCAATATTCAAGGGATCTGATACCTGATGCACCTTCAGAATCAGAAGCTCAATGTCGTTCAATCCCGGGGAAAATTTTCAATTTTGTCCCTGACAACGGCGCCATAAATGTTAACGTCATAAGTCACTCCTGGATTTCTTGCAGAAGCAGAGCCCAACACCCATCAATTTTATGTCACGATAGTTTTAATGGGTGATCAAATGGGTAGAGACTCGAGAAGATATCACTCTAACTCAGGGACTGGGTCTGGTATGTAAGGAACAAAGGAGGTCTTGATCTAACTTCAGTCAGTGAGTTGATTAAAAAAATGAGCAGGTGGAAGACTTGGTAAGAAGAGTGAGCAAACTACCTCAGGAAACAGGCCATTCAACAGTTTGTAGAAGAAAAACTCTGAATGCAAGATCCTCTTGGTTCAGGGCTTCGAGAAACTGAAAGGGGGACTTGACTGGATCCTCCAATTCCAAGTCGTTCAGCGCTAAGAAAATCACAGAGACCGATTAGAAACAATGCAACTGTTACAGTGATCCAACCTACATCATCCTATAACAGTTACAACTCGATTGGATTGTCCAATTCTGAGTTGTTCTAACACAGTGTAAACAAAGACGGGAAGGAAAATGACATTCATAAGGCAAGAAGTCTCAAGAGTCCATGCATAACCAGAATAACAGTGCTTCATTAAAGTTTTACAACCGGGAGCCTTGCTCAACCATTGATGATTACAAAATACAAGGACTTAGTCTATATACTCAGGAAAATTTGCCTAACAGAGGCGTACTCAGTCACTCAAGGCGTGGTGCCCCTTCAGTCAAACTCGTACTAATATTCTTCACCAGACGCCACCTTAACTACGCATGGCTCCTGCAAGGGGAGTAGCTGAGCCATTAAGTGTCGCGTTGGCATGTGAAGACTTCTCTGGCTAGTCGAGGACTTCGACATGGCTCCTTTGGAAAAAATGGTACACATGA
This sequence comes from Picea sitchensis, assembly GCA_010110895.2. Lineage (NCBI taxonomy): Eukaryota > Viridiplantae > Streptophyta > Pinopsida > Pinales > Pinaceae > Picea > Picea sitchensis. Next base: position 100,898 of record SNQJ01S0004338.1, read on the forward strand.
TCCTCTTGGGTAGACAGCTTGCCAGATCCTCCATACCCTACACTTAATGAGTGAGGAGAGGTTTCAACCACCCCCTCTCTCCTTCATTTACTTCGAGCGAGAAACGGGATCGCGATCAGATCCGATGGCACCTGGAGATCGCGATGACCCCCTCTATGGCTGAACTCGACGCCTTTGGCCCCTCTTGCACAACTCTTTTTATTTTCCAAGTGACCACAGGCTTTGACCCTGCATTTTCTCTAAAATGCAATTTCGGCATTCGCGAATAGGAAGGGGCTGATCCTTGCTCATCACAGTCGCGATGAGAAAAACACCGAGATGGCTTAATCTGGCGTCACGCGTCCCTCTCAGATTTGACGGTCCTTAACTCACTCGACGATATTGTGGGCCTGGGTCCTGGATGCTCCTAGCACTTCGCGTTTCGGGGATATGAAGGGGCTGTTCCTGGTGCGTCAGAGTCGCGATGGGCGAAAAGACGAGGGGCCTAATCGCGCAACACTTGTTCCTTTTGGATGAACGACTGAGACTGCTTCGTGATGCTGCGGGCCCGACTTTCGGCGCTTTCAGGGTTCGGGGTTTCGAGATGTAGAACGATATGGAACCTTCACCCTTCGAACTCCCGAATGCCGAAATGTCGTTGCGATTAGATCTCGCGCCACGCGTCCTTCGGATGGACAACTGTTGTCCTTTCCTTCATGCAATATAGGCGCTATACCTCATGCTGATCTGCTAACCGCGATTTCCTGTTGACCGTCGATCTGCTCCTATTGATGAATCTGGACCGTCGAAAACATAATTTCGGCCGCTTACTTGCTTGGAAGCCTGAAATGATATTTTTCCGTGCTGCGCTTGGGCGCTTCTCGTGCAACTTGCAGACCTGAATACTCTTGTTCCCAGGACGAGAATTGTTACTAACACTTGTGATATTTCATCGTTTTTCTTATTTATGCCTCCTGTGTTCCCATTCTATTCTTTGTTGGGATTGAGGTCTGCACCTCAGTTGTCTTCTTTGTTGCTTCCCCATCTTTTGTTTTCTTTGGGCGAGAGCTATGTCCCTTTTCTCCATCCCCTTTTACCTCTATCCTTGACACTGTCTCCTTCTTTCTTGGCTTCTTGTTGGTTGTGAATTTTCCTTAATCTTGACTGTGCTCTACAACCTTCCTTGTATTATCTGTTGGAATGATTGTCTTTTTGGATGTTCCTGCTTCTGCTGAATCCTTAGGTATTTTTCCTTTATTTATTTTTGTTGGAACCTTCCACTGCATAGTACAGTCTTTCACAATCCAGTCTACTTCTTTCCTTGATGTGAAATATCTCATTTCCAACCACTTCTTCTTTGGGTCGCTTGTGGCCTAGATCCATAAATGATGTCTTCAAGCCTTGAAATTGGCAATCCCTTCATTTCCTTGAACCACTTCAACTGGGATCCTCCATACCTTGCCTATATTTTGTTGCATATCCTCCAAGAACATGGAGAATACCACGTTGTTGGCCTGTTGGTTCTTGGGGTCATTTGTCTGCTATAAATTTTCATAGCGCACAGCATAACATTTCCCCTTCATGTCTAGAAAAGCTTAAATCTTGGGCTCATGCCAACCCACCAATGCTATCAGAATTAGCAACCATGAGTAATGGAATTGTGTTCCATTATCCTATGCATCTCTAAAATATACCAAAAATTGATTCACCAAGTATGGTGGCCAGCTGAACACTACACCCTTTGTGCATTGCACAACTATTGCTATCACTCCTGTTGAGGCTTCTTTCTTTCTACACTTTCTCAACAATTTGCAAACTATCAACTTTGTAGAAAACTTGGTTTCCTGGTCCTTAATATACTTTATGATTAGTCCTCTGGTACCCATGTTTGTCCCGAATTGTGTATTCACTTCCTCTGTAATTTCTTTATCTCTAGATTTATTATCCAAATAGTCTTCGGGATTTACCCCATTGGTAGGCAGCCATGTGATCTTAGCTATGAGATCCACATTTATGGGGACCAACCTGTCCATCCATAGGATACCTCCATGTACCCTGGCCAATAATTGTTTCACACACATGCCTACATTTTTACCGCGCCCAAAATGCGGTATGTCCAACAGATTCATAACACCTGAATTATAGAGACCTGTAACCCACTGCATGGGCTCCATAATAGGTTTCCCTAGGGGTCCTACCTCCCCCTGTTCTCCAAGTATGCTTCCTATGAGAATTCAGGAAAATTAACTGTGTCAATTATATCATGTTTGACATACTTTAGCTTCGACACCTTCCCTAACATGTCTTCTAATGTGACTACAATGTTTGGAAGATGGGGTAAAGTAATTTCCACCGCGCTTGGTGCTTTCCTCTTTTAACCCGCGGCTAGGTTTTCTTCTGTGGCTTCATCCTCATCTTATTCTTCTTCTTCTCCCTCCATTTCCTGTTGGTCTGTGATGTCTTCGACCAAGAATTCCTCTGCACCGATTTTCTACTTCATTTTTTCCATTTCCTCTGTTGCTGCAGGGTTTCCAGAACTAGGGTTTGCACTGTCATTAGGGTTTTCTGCAGTTTGACACACTTGCACCTGTTTTGTGGTTGATATTTCTTCCTCTATCCTTGTGGGATTGATTGATTTGGTGTCTGACGTTGTCACGTCCTCTAGCTCCAAAAAATGCTCTGGTTCTTCCATTCTTTCTTTCTTCATGTCGGACTGTCAAGTTACTTGTACAAATTGACTAGGAGCACCAACCTTCGAGGGTGTCATCTAATTAATCTCACACACAATCAACTAACTTATCCTCTTGCTCTATCACCCTTTGCTCACACTCTCAAGTGATCGGTTTTTCAAAACTCGATAAGTGTCGAACTTGCCCGTCTTTGTCCCTTTTTATAAATCCGATCCTTAATGCTCTGTCTTGTTTTTCACTTTTTCCGGTTATTTGCGCGGTGTCTAAGTTTCCTGTGCGCAGTCTTCCAAATCATGTTGCACCAGTTTCTACACGATGTCATTTCTGAATTACTTATTCCTCCTAATTACTTCTTTCTGGATTTTTCTTAATTTTTCTGTTTTTGTCTTCCTTTTTCTTCTTTTAGATCCTACTATTTACAATATGTACACGTCTTACTTGTTGCGCTGCAACTATTGAGAGTTAGTAGGCTGACTGTCCCTATACAGTTTCAGTCTACTAACATTCACCATTCCTTGCACTTATTTTCCTGTTAATTCTTGTAGCTGTAAAACCCCTCCATCTGTGACATACTTTATCTGATATGGTCCTAGCCAATGCATTCCGAGCTCCCCTGGATGCTGAAAATACTTACTGTCATAGAGGAGAACGAGATATCCTTTCTTAAAATTATTCTTCTTGATATGTCTATCATGCCATGCTTTATCCTTTTCCTTATGTACCTCTTGATGGAAACGTTCCATGATTTTGTCTTCTTCTAATTCCACCAGTTAAGCCAATCTTTCCCGTGTTGTGCCATTTTCTGTCATGTCTGTAATTAATGAAATGCGTAGAATTGGTATCAAATAATCTAAGGGAAATACTACCTCCTGTCCATACACCAATCTAAAGGGTGTTTGACATGTTAATTTCTTACCGATAACTCTATAATCCCAAAGTACTGTTGGTACCTTCAAATCCCAGTCATCTCTATTTACATTGCAAATATTTGGCAAGGAATTCTCCAAAATTTTGTTGAAGGCTTCCACTATTCCATTTGCTTGAGAGTGGTAAGGAGTACTCTTTTGGTGGTATATCTTAAATTATTCAAGCATTTCCTCAATTGTACTATTGATGAAGTGAGTCCCTTGATCACTCATCAATATTCTTGGACATCCAAATATTGTCACTACATTCTCAAATAAAAATCACGTTGCAGTCTTTGCATTGCAATCCTTTACTGGTGCTACCTATGCCCATCCGGTCAAGTATTATGTTGTTGTAATGATGTATCTAGCTCCTGATCTTCTTGTTGGTGGGTTAATTGGACCTACAAAATCTATTGCCAATTTATTGAACACTTGTAAAGTAACTTGCGGTCTCAATGGCATCTCATCTCTCCTGGATGGATTCCCAACTCTTTGACAATCATAACACTTATGACAGTATTCTTTTGAATCCTCATGAATTGTTGGCCACCATAATCATGCACACAATACCTTCTGCATGGTATCTTTTCCTTCATAGTGTTCTCCTGTGATTCCTTCATGTGCTTCTGCCAAAATAATGGGTCTTTCATGCTCCATCACACATCTCCTCAAGATGTTATCTGCTCCAAGTTTGTATAAATGACCTGCAATCAACTGATAATCTGCAGATATGACCACCAAAATTTTCTTTTGTGTAGTAGTAAATTCTCTTGGTGCAAATCCTGTACTCAAAAACTCAATAATGTCAGAAAAATATTCATATGCAATTTTTACTGAAAACAATTGTGCATCTGGAAAGTTGTCTTCCAAGTTACTGGGATCTTCTCCATTTGTTATCCTGGACAAGTGATCTAGTCTTTCATTCAACCTATCGGGCTTCACCACAACTTCAAAGTCAAATTCTTGAGAAAATAATAGCCATATGCATATCCTTCCCCCCAACACTCGTTTATTAACTAAGTATCTCATATCTGAATGATCTGTAAACATATTAAAGTGTTGTCCCAACAAGTGATGTCTGTATTTTTACAAAACATACACCATTGATAATCCGTCTCTTTTTGTAGTGTTGTAGTTCTTCTCTAAATCTGACAACTTTCTTCTTGTAAATACAATAGGGTGATCTATATCACCTTCTCCTGGTTGGGTTAATACTTCTCCTAATGCAATTGCAGATGCATCTACATGCACATGAAATTCTTTGGCCCAATATGGAAATACTGAAATTGGTGTAGTAACCATCTTCTCCTTCAAAATATATAGGCTCTTCTAGCATTCATCATTCCAATGTCACTTAGTATCCTTCTTCAACAACTTCTCCATTGGCATAGTGATCTATGCATATCCACTTATGAACTTTCTGTAATACCCTGTATGTCCCAATGTACTTTTCAATTGGCACACTGACTTAGGTGGTGGTAAGTTAACTATGACAACAATTTTAGCAGGATCAACCAACAAACCCTGTTTACACACCACATCCCTAAAAAAATGCCAAAAGGTGTGTTGAAGATATATTTATTAATGTTTAATGAGATCTGACACTATCTGCATCTATCCAAAATCAACCTTAATACTTCAACATGATCTTTAAACAAATTGAACATTGTCCAATCATCCAAGTAAACTTCCAAAAACTTATGAATAAATTCCTTAAAAGATGCTACTACTACTCTTGAGAAAATGGTTGGTGCATTCTTCAATACAAATGGCATAACCGTATACTGAAATGATCCCCACTATGTAGAAAATGTTGTCTTATGCATATATTCATGTGTTATCCTAATCTAATGATATCCTGAGAATTCATCTGTAAAAGAATAAGCTTCTTGACCCCCGACATTCTCCAAAACTTCATCTGTAAATGGGGTAGGAAAAGGATCATGTAGGTAAGAATCATTCAATTTTCTCAAATCTACACAAATCTTGATCCATCCTTGCTTCTTTTCCTATACCACCATAGGACCGATCCATTCTGACTCTTCTACTGGTTCTATAACACCAACTTCTAGCATTTTTTCAATTTTTGTCTTCACCTTCTCTTTGTATATTGGGTTCAATCTGCACAGCCTCTGTCTGATAGGTCTTTCTTTTGGCTTCAATGAGATCTTCATTTCTCCTAGATCTCCTTCTAGCCCCTTCATCTCTAATAATGTTGCTGGGAATAATTCATTGTACTCACGTAGTAATTCTGTGATCGTCTCGACTGTCTGATAATCCCAAGAATCTCCAATACTAGCCATCTTTGGGGTGTCTACAGTTCCAATGTTGACCTTCTTGATTTTTAATGGTGCAACATAATCTTCTGAATCCATATTGGGGACTTCTTTTTCCCTTTCACCTTCCACTTCTGGAATCTATACGTTGCGCGAATTATCTTCTGTTGGTTCTTCTGCTTCTGTGACGTGATAACAATGTAGTAATTGTTTAACTGTCTGTCTAGCATGCTTCTGATATGTTGGGACTATTTCAAACTATGTTTCTTCAAATATCCCGTCTCTTACCACTTTCATCACTGTATCAATCTCTGGACTATCATGCTCAAAGGAAAATGTAACTATAAAGTTTTGTTGTATCTCTTCCCAGTTGGCAGTTTCTTTGCATTTTTCCTATTCTATATACAAATTCTTCGGAAGGCCCTCTAGTGTGTGAAAAAAATGGTGTGGCCATTCTTCTGGTGGTTCTAATATCCACTACATTATGCACTTCTCTAAATGTTCTTGGGGTTGTCCAAACCCTTCATATTTCTCCTCGTATTTATGCTCATGTTCTGCGCCACATTTGATGCACGGTAACCTTTTGCACGGGAACCAATTGTTGATATTTTCCTTGTGTGTACCCCACCATCTTGCAGGTGTAACTTTTAAAGAAATATCTAACCCTGGTAATCTCTGATTTTCCATAACCTCTACCTCGTATTTCATAAAAAATTCTTCTAAATCATTCAATCCATAAAAAAGTAGGAGGTTCTCGTACCTTTGTAGCAACCCATCTCAATGCGCACGTCATTTTGACACATCTTCTGGTAGATAATTCATGTAACTGTCGCTGCCAGTTCTCTAGTTCTGTGTCAGAGTCTAAAGCACAAGAACTAATACTCCTCCAACTGAGCATGTCATCTATAGTTGGGTTGATATAATCCTTTTCGCGCATGGTATCTCTATATAATTGATTCACATCTTCTGTTAGGATATTATCTGTAGGTTCCACATACCTGCCTCCATCAAGGGATCTAATGGCACAATAAATCTATATTATTCATATTCAAATATCATCTTTCTTGTCTTCGAGTTAATAATAGTTTGGTTATCAAATTCCCAATCCAGACCCAACAATGTTGTATATGGTGAAGTATTGTCTACTATGTTTATGATTTCAAAATCAGCCATGGTGCACACACCATCTAGATCCATTGGAATCCCCTTCAAACTTCCAATTGGCACCACTCTGTGATGATTTCCCAGTTTAACTAAATAGGTGAATACCCCAATTGTGGTTCTCCCATAGCTTCCCAGGTTTTCTTTGGCAGAACATTAACTTCATATCCTAAGTATAATATAATATCTCCCATATTGAAATCTCCTATGTTAGCATTCAATATGAATTCCCTACTAGTTATACTCCTTTTTCAGACTTGATTTACTCTTTTTACCCCTTCTTCCCTGAGATTACACTTTTCTAAAAACTTTTGCAGTACTTGTAAGGGATTTTTATCACTCAATAATTTGACACAAGCTCCCAAGAAATTTCTTAAGTTACTTACTTGTTCTGAAGACTGATCTTGATTGGTATGATCAAATAATGAAGGTATATCATAGACTGGTATCTCATCTACTGGCTTCATTCTTGAAGTGGACGCAATATTTTCCTTCAAGATCTCTTGTCTAGTTTCTTTGAATATCTCTTTCTCCTTGCACGCGTCAAACTTTTGTTCAGGTGTTGTATTCTTCCTAACCCATTGGTACTGGTCCTGATCCTTCTTGGCTGCATCTTCTCTTGTCTTGGCTCCTCCTCTCATCACTATGTTAATTTTCTTTCCGTCTTCTTCTCTTTTTTCCACCACGATCCATTGTATGTTCTGCTTAGTCTGGTTCCTATTTTCCTATATATTTATCAAAAGTGTAGGACAATCCTCTATTTCGTGGTCTATTGCATGATAGTACATACATGTTGCCAGTGGTTATGGGCTATCTTTGGCATAGTGCCATGGTTTCTGAAAATTATGACACACTATTGGTCCTTGACCTCCTATAAAGCCTCTTCCTCCACGACCTCCTCCTTTGAATCCCCCTCATTTTACTTGATTATCTCCACGTGGTGTGTTATACTGGGGTCCTTGATTATACTGCAGTTGTGGGTTATCGTATTGTTGTGGTGCTGCGCACTTCTATGCATGATTATACTGTTGTTTCGCTTGAAACTGTTGTGCATTATATTATGGTTTTGCTGCAAATTGTTGCACGGGATTGTATTGTGGCTGCTATGCAATGTTATATTGGGGTTGCTCCACATATTGTCCTATAACATGTTCATCTTGCACCCTATATGTATTTTCAATTATTTCTTTCATCATCTCCAAGGTTGTATAGTCCTTGTCTTCGCGTCCAACTACATCTTCTTCACCAAACCCCTTCCTGTCTATCCTTCTAAGTTCTAGCCGTAAACGAAACCATTTGTTGGACTTATGGGATGACCCGGGTTTTACCTTTGTTCTCCAACAAAACCCTTATCACCATTGACACTTCTGGTAAACTAGAAGGCTACACTATGCACAAAGTGCACAACACAGTCTCACCCAAGATGGTTTATGGGGGACTGCAGGACGCAAGTGTCTATAGTCATAGAGTGGATTGGGGGATGTTCTTTATTATTTCTTCTTATTTCTACTTAACCATGCAATTGATTCCAGTATTCATCAGATCCATTCATTCATTTTCATAATTAATCTAGTGCACGTTGTAAATAAATTATCTATTCATCTATCTAACCATTCAATAATAATTGCAAAAATATTAACACATTAAAACACATTAAACACATGGTTTTATCGTGGTTCACTGCCCCTGGGGCCACGTGCACAAAGATCTTCTGCTTCTTTTCTTATCCATCAAAAGGAATTGGGTGCATTACATCATAGTAAAGATTAGTGAATGAACCAAGATCACACGAAGCTCCACAACTTGTGACCTAACCCTAAGCTTCTTCGACCTCATCTCATCTCTACAACTCTCAAAACAGACTTCAACTCATATAGACTCCAAAATAGGTTCTCCAACACAGACTCCTCGCACTCACCTCATACCCCTTATTTATATTACAAAATTGGGTTAGAAACCCTTACAATTCATCCCACAACCCTAACCCTAACTAGGCTAGGTTTGTCCACTTTTGCACCGGATTTCCGCAAATCCTGTCGTGCACGCTACTTTTCCTCAAAATGTGGCACGTTGTCTTTCTTGGTCATATATGCCTCGCTTGCTTCGTTTTTATCCAAAAATTATTCCTCCAACATATTGTATATATTTCTCTTGTCAAATTGTGGAAAAATCCCTGCCCCCGAGTGGACAAGATTTCCCTTTGAATCCCTACCAAAATTCAACTTAAGGTGGAACTCTAGCAGATGGTCCCAAGTCTCCTTGGATCTAGAGCTAAGTGACTTCTTGGAAAGAGGAGATAAAAAATGGCATTGATCTAGCTGCCAGTTATGGAACATTATATCCTCTATCCCTGAGTATTCCTAATATTCACCTGACGAGGTATTTGAGGTGATATATTCCCGCACATTGGACTGCATTAAATCCCATAACATCATTGTTTCTTGTTGTTGATGTTTAAATATCTTTATATTTTTCTCTTTCCACACGTTCTAGAGTAGAAACCCAAGGAAATTATTCCACACCTTGTTGAGGATGGGGTTATGATATGGATTCATCTTCCAACACTCGAGAGTTATGACTTTATCATATCTAGCCCTATTAGATTGTTTGAAAAGGGTTGTGCCTTTGTCCCATAGACTAGAATCCTCTCTTCAATCATTGAAAAGGTGATCAAAAAATTCTTCGTCTACTCTGCACATCAAACAAATTGATGGGCCTGCATGGCCTCTCCTAAGAAGATGATCCCAAGTTAGTGCTTTCTGATTGGCCACCAACCACAAGAATGTAGAGATTTTTGGCTAGAGAGTCGAGTTCCAAACCTTGTTCCACAAATCTCTCTTCTATACTATATTTACCTTTGTTTCCATCTTGTAAGCTTCTCTGACCTAGAAGTTTCCATCACCTTTCTTACCCCATTGTAATATATCTAGTTCAGTCTGGAGTTTAATTTGTCTCGTCTGCAATTTGGCTTCTATATCTTGTATGTCTCCTATTTCCCATGTAATTAGCCTAGTCTCACATTTTTTTCCAATTTCTTCCTAAGAAGTGAGAGATACCAAGATGCTCTTCCTAGTAGTGACATAAATGAGTATAACCTTTCTAAATCATGGAAAATTTAACCTATTGAAATTGATCCTCTTCCTTGAGGATTGGTTCCTTCTCCCATGCATCTTCCCAAAAGAGGGACCATTTTGGACTTCCCAAAAATAGTGTTGTTGAATCAAACCCTTGTTATTCCATACATTATTCCAAATTAAGGATATGAGGCACTCAACTTCCATGTGAATCATATCCATAGAAACGATATTGTCATCATACTTCACTCTCCAAACCTTTGACCATAGATCTTCGAGTCCTTTGATCCAATGCCACCAGGTTTTCATTACCAAGGATTTTCCCATGAGCAGGGGTTCTTTGATATTGATTCCAAAAAATTCCTTGTAGACACACCTTATCCTTGTCCACAAGGGCCCACTTCATTTCCTTGGTTCCTCGTCCCCCCAAAGGAAATACCTCTACAAATTTTAAATCTTCTTGATGATTTTTAAAGGAGCAACCAAAATAGAGAATATGTACATGGGAATGGAATGGAGTAGTGACTTGATTAATAAGATCCTTCTTGGAAGAGTGAGAAAGTAGTGAGACCAACTCGAAAGAGTTGCTTCAATATTATCTAGAAGTTCTTCCCAATAAACATTATGAAGGGCCTTGTCCAACAGGGGTGCCCCCAGATATTTTGATGGTAAAGATTCCATCTAGAAGTCTAAGAGTCGAGAGATATTTTGTTGGATCGAAAAAGGGGTATTAAAAAAAAACATATGATATTTAGAGTGATTGATTAAGGCCCCTAAGAATTTCATGAATAAGTCTAGGGTAGCCTTGAAATCGAAATATTCTTTGATCGAAGGTTGTCCCATGAAGAGAGTATCATCCATAAATTGTAAATGGGACAGGGGGTCAACTTGTAGGTGAAGAGATATCCCTTTGATAGTTCCATTAGATAGAGCAGAATTGATAAACCTTCATATCCCTTTAGCTATAATGATATAGAGGAAAGAAGAGAAGGTATCCCCCTGTTGGATTCCTTGAGAGAGATTGAAGGTGAGAGACGGAGAATCGTTAAATAATAGAGAAGAAGGTTAAAGACACCAAATTCTTGATCCAAAGGATCCAATCATTTTAGAAACCAAATACTGCCAGCATTATTTGTAGAAAGGTCCAATTGAGGTGGTAATAGGCCTTCGACATTTCAAGCTTGATCAACATCCCTATTTTCTTAGTCATTTTTAGCAAGTGCATTGACTCATGATCTAAAATGATGCCATGAAGGACATGTTGTCCTTATACAAATATCCCATGTTCGAAGAGATGATCTTATTCATGATAGGCTCTAACTTGTTAGTAATAAATTTGGTAATAATTTTATAAATAACATTACACAAAGAGATGTGTCTAAAATTATTTTCCATATTCGCCTCATGCTCCTTTGGGATCAAGGTAATTAAAGTTGTGTTGAAATCCAGGAGGATGGTGCCAAAAATGCGAGATTCTTTAATAACCTCCCAATTTTGTTTCCAATGATATCTAGCAATCCTTAAAGAAATTGGTTGTGAAACCATCCAGTCCTGGGGATTTCAATATCCTCATGTCTCTCTAGGTTCTCTCCCTCTACAAATTTTAAAGCATCAATTCGGTTATTGCTTCATCTCTTGAGAAGCGAGTTATGGAAAAACCTAGTGTTCTTATCCGCTTCTCGTAGCCATCATATCCATGATTTATGTTTCTAGAAAATCTCCTTTGGTTTGTCCCTCTAGCTGATGTCCAATTTGAGTTGACCCTCTTTATTGACAAGATCTTCCAATCAACCATTTTGGATCCTTTCCCTTTGAATTGATTCCATTTCTTGTTCCATGTGCATCTTGTCTTCAAAGATATTACCAAATACCTATTTATTCCATTTTTTATTCTAGTCTTAACAAGTTTTAATTTCTACTAAACTTGGTACATCTTGGTACCATAAAAGTCTAATTGCTCGTGCCACCAATTCTCAATGTTTTGCATAAAATCAAGATGCTCCATCCAAAATGTTTGAAATCTGAAAGGTTTTGATATGGGTTTTAGAGTACTCTCCCATGAAAGTAAGATGACCAATGATTCTATCCAATGAAGGGAATAATGTCTACTAAGATGGTTTGTTGAGAGTGAAACATCACTTCCGATACTAGAATTTATCTAAATGAGCAACAATTTGGTGGGAACCCCCCCGCTCCCCCCCCTTTATTATTCCATGTGTATAGGCCACTGCTAGATGAAATATCAATTAGACGAAGTCTTGCAATAAGGTTTGTAAAAGCTTCATTTTATGCATCTAGCCTTCAAACCCCTCCTTTTTTCTCTTGAAGAGAAGTCATCATATTAATATCTCTGTCAATAATCCATGGATTTTTCTACAGGACTGATCCCAATAGGATAATGACATCAAGGAAATCTCACTTCGTAGCTAGAGATGACGGACCATAAGCATTTGAAATGTGACCTTGCTCTAGAAACCCTAAGATCCTTTAATTCGCTATGATAATATTGGGTGAGATGGAGTTAATGTATAAATTTAGGATCTATGGATTCCAAAGGATTGTCACACCCCAAAATCTCCATTCGCTTCCACCAAGGCTACTTCACAATTCCTCCGTACTTTTTGAGAAATTGGAAGCATGAATTCTCTACTGCACTTAGTTTCCTCTAATATCATAATGTTGGGTTTGTCTTGATTTATTATTTTTCAAAGAAGCCAATGCTTGGATGGGGCATTAAGACCTCTAATATTCCAAGAAATTACCTTCATTTCAAACTTTAGGTTAGGGGTGGAATTACTTCTCCAAGAGACCTATCGATTGAATAGAGTTGTAATACCCCTAATCTGAACCCCAATTGTAAATGAAAATGTAAATGTACATATAGGTTGGTGAGTCGTTTGCACCAAGTTTTGGTTCAGTTTTGTGTGCACCTAAGTAGTGCATGAGGATTGGTTACCAAAGAAGGAGCACACACATTCCACGGTGTTGCACACACCTGAGTGAGTGCAAGTGGGTTGCACATCAAGCGAAGGGTGTGCACATTCCATAGTGTTGTGTGCACTTGAGTAAGTGCACAAAGAATTACCTTGAAGTGCACACCAAACTAAGTTTTATATGTGTGTGTGTGTTTAATATTCCACTTATAAATTAGTATGCAGAACATAAATAATTAGCTAGAAATGGCAGATAAACAATGATATAACCAGAACAATGTCACAATAATACCAAAATAATACTAGAATAACACCAGAAAGAGCACTTTGATTAATGAGAGCAATGTTCGCTTGCCTCTTTGAGGGGGAAACCTCCAACAAAGTAGATCTCTATTACAATAATATCCAAGACAAAACTTCTCATACCCTCTATTATTATTTATACTAAAACTATCTATCAAAAGAACAATCTAGAGGAAGATCCTTCTAGAAGTGAAAGCTTCTATTAGGTCTTCTTACATTTGACTTATTCCTCCTTATTGCTAGGCCTCATTAATATTTACCTTTATTACATGGAAATATATTATTCTACCCACTTGAGGGGTTAGGTAGGTTAGGTTCCTAACATTCCCTTACCCTTAGAAACAACCTTGTCCTCTAGGCTTGAGATGAGGAAATTGATATAGAATGGTAGCAGGCTCCCAGGTGGCATCTGTTGGAGTTGTATCTTTCCACTGAACTAACACTTCCTTGATGGTACGCTGACGAAGACGACACTCCCATTGGTCCAAAACTTCTTGTGGCTGCAACCATATGGATCCTTCTTCATCCAACTCGGGAAGGTTGGTTTGAGTTTGGCACTTAGTTCCAATCACCTTCTTTAAGCAAGAGACATGAAAAGCAAGAAGGTGCTTAGAATTATTGGGTAAAGCTAACTGATAGGCCACTTGCTCGATGCACTTGAGAAATGTATAAGGACCATAAAATTTGGGTGCTAGTTTTTGACAATGTTCAACCTTGAGTGAAGTTTGCTTATAAGGTTGCAACTGAATAAATGCCTGGTCTCCTTTATAAAATTATTGTTCTGAATGACCTTTATTGGCTTGTTTCTTCATGCAATTCTGAGATATGACCAAATTCTCTTTGAGGTTATAGAGAATATCCTTAGGAACTGTAAGTTTTTGGTCAACCACCTGGAACTTTGATACACTTGGCATGTAGGAGAGATCTGAAGGTGGATTTTGGCCATATACTGCTTCAAAAGGAGTCATGCTAGTAGTTGTATGGTAATAAGTGTTGTACCACCATTCAACTAATGGTAACCATTGAGCCCATTGATTTTTCCTTTCAGAGGAAAAACACCTCAAATAAGTCTCCAAAAAATTATTGACGACTTTAGTTTGACCATTAGTATGGGGATGATAGGCGATTATGAGATGAAATTGGGTGCCCTGGAGTCTGAACATTTCTTGCCAAAAATTGCTTGTGAAAGTTGGATCTCGATAAAAAATAATAGAATTAGGCATGCCATGAAGCTTGAAGATATGATCCATGAAAAGTTGAGCCACAATTGATGTTGTAAATGGGTGTTGAAGAGCACATAAATGAGCATAATTGGAAAGACGATCCATAACTACCTTGATGACGGACTTATTTCTTGATTTAGGTAATCCCACAATAAAATCCATAGATATGTCCCTCCAAATAGCGGGTGGAATTGAAAGCGGTTCGAGTGTGCCAGGAGGTTTGATGGTTTTGCCTTTGTTGCGTTGAAAAACATCACATTCATGTACAAAAGTGTGAACGTCCTTTTTCATACCATCCCAGAAAAAAGAACGTTTGACCCGGTCATAGGTTTTGGTAAACCCTGAATGCCTAGCCATGGGAATAGCATGAAGCTCAGAAAGTACCATGGATTTAAGTTGTGATTGTTTACTTAAATACAAATGACCTTTGTAGTGAAGTTCATCGTTGTGCCAAGAGTACCTTGGGGAAATTGGAGAGTTGGATTTCAATTGTTGGATCATATGCGATATTTTAGGATCATGTAACCATTCTTGGTGCACATCTTGGAGCCAATCTAGTACAATGAACGAGAGGGAAAAAAGGGACCCTTCACCTTCATATTTTCAAGAAGGAGCGTCAACAAAAACATTTTCTTTGCCTTTCTTGTAAATGATCTCATAATCATAACCAAAGAGCTTAGTTACCCATTTTTGTTGCTATGGGGAGGAAGGTTGTTGCTCCAAAAAATACTTGAGGCTTTGATGATCTGTCTTAATTTGGAAGTGTTTCCCCAGGAGATAAGGGCGCCAGAGATCAAATGCATGCATAATAACTAACATTTCATTTTCATATATTGATTGGCCCAAATGGCGTTCGGACAATTGTTTTCTAGTAAAGGCCAAAGGTCCGCCTTCTTGCATAAGGACAACTCCAATTCCTTTGCCTAAGGCATCACATTTGAGGACAAAGGTTTTTGTGAAACTAGGAAGGGCCAAGACCAGAGTAGTGCACATAGTTGCCTTCAAAGCTTGAAAATATTGATCCGTTGTGAGATTCCAAGTGAAATAATTATTTTTAAGGAGAGCACTGAGATGGGCCACAATATTCCCATAATTCCGAACAAACTTGCGATAATATCCGGTTAAACCCAAACAACCACACAATATTTTGATAGTCTTGCGGCGAGTCCAATCCTGCATTGCTTCAATATTTTTAGGATCCACCTAGACACCAGCCTTTCGAACAATATGACCCAAGTACTCTACTTTTGAGGCTCCAAAGGAACATTTAGAGTGTTTGAGGAAAAGTTGGTGCTGTGAGAGTAGATGGAGAAATCGATCCACATGGGAAAGATGAGATTGCCAAGTTTTACTATAGATGATAATATCATCAAAGAAAACTAAGGCAAAATGACGGAGAAAAGGACGGAAGACATGATTCATGAGGCTTTGGAAGGTGGAGGGGGCATTACATAGGCCAAAGGGCATGGCCAAAAACTCATAGTGATCCTCATGAGTTCAAAAGGAAGTCTTGGGTATGTCAGCTTCTTGCATACGTATCTGGTGGTAGAAAGAATGCAGATCAAGTTTAGTGAAGTACTTAGCACCACTCAACTCATCCAAGAGATCATCAATGACAGGAATGGGGAACTTGTCCTTGATGGTGAGCTTATTGAGGGCATGAAAGTCAAGACACATGCACCAAGTACCTTATTTCTTAAGTACCATGACCATAGGGGAAGAATAAGGGCTAGTACTGGGGTGGATAACACCTGCTTGGAGCAATTCCGACACTATTTTCTCAATTTCATTCTTTTGGGAAAAGGGGTGATGATAAGGGCGAACATTAGGAGGAATAATGTCAGGAACAAGGGGAATAGAATGATCAAAAAGACCAAAAGAAGGAGGAAGTCCATGGGGGTGGAAAAAACAACTTGATGTTTGTAAATGATAGCTTGGAGGTCAGGATGCACAGAGGGTGTTGCAACAACTTGAATAGAATGGATTTGAGAAATGATACCAGAGTGGCCTTTCTTGAGGACATTTTCCATACGATGGTAACTAATGATCTCAGGAGAACCAACTGTCAGACCTTGGAATTGATACCTTTGTCCTTTATGTTGTAATTGCATGCTTAATGCCTTAAAATCCATAAGAATGGGACCCAAAGTGCATAACCATTCAACACCTAGCACAATGTCACAACCTCCCACGTCAATGGAAAACATATGAGTTTTTAGTTGGTAATATCCAATTTGAAGACGAACATTTTCACAACTCCCACCACATTTCATGGACCCACCATTGGCTATCATGATTTGAAAATGATTGACAACACGAATATAGAAATTGGTTTCCTGAGAAATGCGATGATGAATAAAATTGTGGGTGCTACCACTGTCAACAAGGATGATGACCTTCCTGTTCTGAATGTATCCAATGATCTTGAGCGTTTTTGGGGCCAAGAAGTCAGTGAGGGCATGCAAGGAAATAAGTGGGTCAACATCAGGTGGGTCAACAGGATCCTGGGTGGCATCAGGAAGGGAGGGTTCTTCAACCAAGGGAACTGTCACATCCTCTTCAGGAACATCTTCGGAAATGGCCATATATAGTTTTTGTTCCTTACACTTGTGCCCCAGAAAGAATTTTTCATCACAATTATAGAAAATACCCTTCAGTTGGCGTTCAACCATTTCATTCCTAGTTAGTTTCCGGACCTTGAGGGGAGTGACAGGGGTGTTAGGATTAACTGGTCGAGGACGAGGAACAAAAGGGGGTTTTTTGTTCTAGGAAAAAACAACTTGTTGGGCCTCTTTAGCACGTTCAGTAGCTTCCAACCAAGTTGGAGGGAGGGCCATGAGAACCTGGGATCAGATTTCATCCTTGAGA
Organism: Picea sitchensis; assembly: GCA_010110895.2. Lineage (NCBI taxonomy): Eukaryota > Viridiplantae > Streptophyta > Pinopsida > Pinales > Pinaceae > Picea > Picea sitchensis. Next base: position 118,313 of record SNQJ01S0004338.1, read on the forward strand.
CCACTGATAAATCATTCATGGAAGAACGCATCTGACATGCCCTCTGTTCGAAACACCAAATGCTCAAAAACAGTGATGAAGTATTCCACTGTGCAAGACTCTTTCAACTTGGTCAAATGACCAAGATAGTGGGTATCAATATCAAAGAGGGCATAGAGCTCAACAACAAATTAGGTCCATGCAATATACCCATGACGTGATTTTTTTCTCCATTGCCAGTGTTCAGGACCTAGATAGAGGACAACATAGTGAAGTTTGGCCAACTTCTTAGTAATACCATGCAGAGAAAAATAAATCTCCATTTGAGTGACCCAACCTGTAGGATCCGAGCCATCAAATTTATTGACCTCTACGCGGGGAAGATGAGGTTCACGATGAAAGGAGTTGGAATGAAAATGTGGAGACTGAGGGGAATTCGCAACATCGGGTTGTGCTGATGAGGAAGGAACCATAGGGAAGTTCAATAATTGATTGCCAACCGATTGGAGGGAGGTCAATTGGGTTGTGAGTTTGGTTTCCAAGTTGTCAATGCAGGAATTGGTAGAATGAATATGAGATGTGAGATGTGAGATGGAGACATGGGCTTGATTGATGGAAGTTTGGAGGTCTTGGTTGCGAGTGGTGGAAATTTGGAAAGGGGAAGTGAGGGTAAGGAAAAAAATGGGTGGGTGGGACCACAAAAGAATACTTAGAAGTGATAGGTACCACGACAATCAATGCTTGAAGGGAAATATAATGGGATAGGTGACAAAATAGGGAAAGTGGGAAGTGGTCGGGTCCAATGAAACAAAAAGGATTAAAAATGAAGGGTATGACTGCGATCAGGGAGAAAATGGGAATCCAATGGAATAGGTCCCAAATAAGTGTGCCGATGGGACCACTATACTCCGACCTGAAGAATATCGTAGTGATGAAATGCCCAAATGCTTAACAGAAAGAATTGTGTAGTAATTTCGCAACCAGAATGCATAAGACACTGTAGCACAACAATAGATCTTGTTGGTTCTATTCCTAGTTCCTTCCCAAGGGTTAGGGTATTCAAGGGTTCTACATACAAGGGTTCTAGATCTTGCTATAGCTCTCTGAAATACGTGCGGGGTCCAACAATAGTACTCGGCCCAATATCTTAGGGAACCAACTAAGGAGGCTAGACCGTACCCTTAGTTGTACTACCCAACTACCCAGGTTCTATAGAGTATCTTCCCGAGTGTTGTTCTTGGTGGCACTATAGAAGTCAGGTGACTGATCGATTTATCTATGGAGGGATTCAGGAGATCTAGGCCGATCCGTATACAGGTGTTGTCTGATGCGCTACCACTTGAAGGGGTACCAACATGGGTTACAAGGGTGGCCAACAAATGTGCACTTAAGTACCACCTGTATTTCCTATGTGTATGAATCCCCAACCACGAGTTTATGCACGTAACAACAGATCTCTATAACTTAAAAACGCCAGAATACGTCTCTACCTTGAAAAAATTTAACCCACAATTTTCTGTCGAGGAAGGTGCTTTGATACCACTTGTAATATTCCAATTATAAATTAGTATGCAGAACAAAAATAATTATCTAGAAATGGAAGATATACAATGATATAACCAGAACAATGTCACAATAATACTAGAATAATACTAGAATAACAACATAAAGAGCACTTTGATTAATGAGAGCAATGTTCACTTGCCTCTTCGAGGGGGAAACCTCCAGCAGATCAGAGCTCTATTACAATAATATCCAAGAAAAAACTGCGCATACCCTCTATTCCTATTTATACTAAATCTATCTATAAAAATAACAATCTAGAGGAAGATCCTTCTAGAAGCGGAAGCTTCTATTAAGTCTTCTTACATTTGACTTATTCCTCCTTATGCTAGGCCTCATTAATATTGACCTTTATTACATGGAAATATATTATTCTACCCACTTGAGGGGTTAGGTAGGTTAGGTTCCTAACAATGTGTGTGTGTGAGGTCAGAGAGCCTGTGTGGTTATTGGGGTGGTGAGTCGGGATGCAAAAAAGCTAGTGTGCCTATCCTTGTAAAATGTAATCACACTTAAATTATTAATAAAATCACATTGTTACACGTAGATCAATTAGATGAAAGGAGAGGGGGGATAAAATCCATTGAAAGGGGAAACAGGGGCTAAGAAATTAAGAGAGGGGATAAGCCAAGGGGGCTTAAGTCCATGGGAATATTTTCGAAAAGTATAATTTATGGATATTTATTTACCCTAAGTTACCAAGGGATGTGAACGAGTCACCAAGTGGATAAAGCTAATTTTGAAGGTGACAAGTGTCTAGTTATGACCATGCAAATATATGGTTGAACCTTAGTGTATTTTGGGGGGAATTCATTCATTTTTCTTCATCATTTGGACCATCTAAGCTTGGGGGACTGCCATTACCTTACCTACAGAGAAAATATTGGAAAAGGGTTTGCATCTAGTAACCAAAGGTTTTTTTGTGGAAGAGGCAGGTTATCAGGCACATGAGCATTATCTCCATGTGAGAGATTTGTTATCAAAGAGGCGAGTTGTCAGGCCTGTGAGCATTCTCTCCAGGTGAGAGATTTGTTGGGAATTGTTACTTGGTGTGTTGGGCATTAGTTATAGGGCTCTGAGAATTTCTAAATGGCCTATTGTTGAAGCCCTGGAAAGGGAAGTGGGGAAGCCGAGAGATTGTTGAGTAGATAAGGGGTACACTTTCTAGGGTGGTACATGCATGTAGGGAATGATAGACTATAGGGTAGTTGCAACAGTTGGGCACCTTGGACTGAGCAATTATGTTGATTATTAGACCTTATCCTGACATTAGGAATATTTTTTCCTTGGTCGAGTTTAATCTTCAGCTTGGGGGTGACCTGTTGCTGAAAGTTTATGAGCAACAAATTCTATGGATGGGAGGAACTTTTGAGTTCTGCACATAGTTGGTGACTCTTTATAAAAATATAAGTGTCATTTATGTGCTTGTCTAATTTAATATGTGCTTATTTACCTATGTCTGATATGGGTTTATTTATTGTATGATGTTGCATATGATCAATTGTCATTATTCTATATAATGTTGTTTGCACATGTAAAAAATGATGTTGTTATTCAATATTTGTTGTCGCACATGCAGAGTATGACAATTATTAAGTATTCATGTTAGTTAATTTTTTAATAATGGTCATGAGTTTCCAAGGTAAGGCTAGAATTATCGTACGCGTAGGGAAATGATATGTGCGTGCAAGATGATGGATTCATTGTGCATCTAGGGAAGTAGATCCACGCACACGAGGAGAATGAAATCTGCATACGGCACTAGAATGGTTGCACGCGCAGTAATAATCATGTGTTCAGAGTGGTTACACGCACAATAATACTTGTGTTCTCTGAATGATTGTTCACACAGATGTATTCTGGGTTAATTCCGTTGTTATAACTAGTGTCTGAAGAAGAAAATTGTGGGGTGAGATCCAACTTGGGATCATGCACATTACCTTGAGTTTCCTACGCATATTTTCAAGTCTGGCTGTAACAAGAAACAATATAGTTTAGAATCCGTGCACTAAATCTTTGTTTTTGGAGTGGCATTTCCAAACAATGAGATGGGGATGTTACAAAGTGGTATCAAATCATTTTGTAAGTGCTGGTAACGGGGGACGTTACAGATTGGTATAGATCATTTTGTAAGTGATGGTAATAGGGGACATTACAGATTGGTATCAGAGCTCCAGTTTCATCACTGAGCCTGCATGGGTCGAGTATTTACTTAAGGAAAAATTCAGATTGGTAAGTGGATGAATTTGTAATTACACCACGACCATGGTACACATAAAATAAGAATGCGCAAGTGTGCGAACCAAATTTTGACATTGCGGGGTGTGGCGCTGGAAATGCACAGAAAACAATGGTGCATGGGTGTGCACACTAAAATTTGGGGTTGTATGGAGTAAAACTTGTGGTGCATTCGTAATATTGATACATGGTGTATATGTTAAATATTGACATCGTGCATCTGTACATGTTGAATACCAGTGCATGCACGGGCTTCAGAAAGTGTAAAAGGGTATTTGGGTGAATTCCAAATGACCACAATTTACTGCACAAGACTCATAATTGCACAAGGGAGTAGTCGATGGGAAAGTTTTGGACAGAGGAGTCCAATTATTAACCCAAATTTTTTGAATTGGGACGTTAAAATCATCCAAGAAATCAAAAGAAAGGATTCTTACAAAATTGTGTAGAGTTTTCATGGAGTTGTCACATGAATTCATTTAACACATTTTATTTCTTGCACATTTTGAAAAATTAACAGTGATTAGATCAGGACAAAATCATCTTAGAGAGTCAAAATCATGGAAGATGCACAAATAACTTACAACCATGATGATTAATTTGGGGGTTTTTATATCGGTATGGGTATTGATAGTACATAATCCAATGAGCATAGAGAAGGAAAGGAGGACCACATAAACTTGGTAGAAACCATAAAGGGACTACAAAAAGGTGTCCAAAGCTATAAAGATGATAATGAGAGGTTTATGAAATCCAAGGAGCAACAAGATGGCTTCAATATCAAGTTGATGCAAAGCTTGGACATAATAGAAAAGAAAATGGATAAGGAGATAGGGTCAAGCAAGTCAAGAAGTCGCATGTCTCATGATGAGAGAAAAAAAACAAGAAGTGTTGACATGCATCATTATCACTCTCCAAGACATTCAACTTAGAGAGCACGCAGTAGTTAAATTCCATATCCTATTGGAAAGCATAAAAGAAGGACTGGGGTAGATGAGCTACATGGAGAAATGAATAAGATCACTCCTCCTACCTTTGATGGTGAGCACAAGAAGAATGAAGATGCAGAGACATGGTTGTTGGGAATGAGGAAGTACTTCCAACTGCATACTCTGCGTAGGCAGAAGGCAGAGTTTCCATCTATCAGCTAAAGGGAAAAACATCAATGTGGTGGGATCAGTTCATGCAAGTGCAACATACTAATGAGAAAAGGTTACTTGGAGGGAGTTTAAAAGTTATTTTCAAAAGAAATACTTAACCAAGCGATACTATGACAAGAAAATGAAGGAGTTCTTTGAACTCAAGATTAGGAGTATGGAAATAGATGAGTATGAAAGAAGATTCGTAGAAATGTTGAAACATGTTGCATTCATCAAGGATGAGCAAGTTAAAATTCATAGGTACATGAGTGGGATGCTATCATTTATCAGTGACAAGATACAATATGATGACCCCAAGACATTGGAGGAAACCATAAGGTGAGCTAAATTTCTCTATAATCAACAAAGGGGAAGACTGAATTTCCAAAGGGCTTTGGAAGACAAGAAGAAAAAAAAGATGGAACAGAGGAAGAAGGGGACTAAGCCACCATTTTTCAGAAATACTTCTCAAGGAAAACCAACTCCCAAGGAACCCATAATGACTAAGACAATGGGGTAAATACCAAGGAAACCATCTATTCAATGTTTGGGTTGTGGGGGATACCATATGTACAGAGATTTCCCTCACAGAGGTAAAAAAGCGAGGATTGTTCACAATGTACAACAAGTTGTGACAGTTGAACACATGGGCATAAATGTACCAAGGATCTACGCAGCCCCAGATAACAAACAAGTTGAATTTCAGTCACACACGATTGAAGTGGAAGGTAAGATTAATGACCAACCCATTTCTATTTTAATTGATTCAGAAGCTAGTCATAGTTATCTAGATCCTAAGATGGTGGAAATATTTCAATTGCCAAGAAGAAATCTTGGAAAACCTTGTTTTGTGAAGTTAACTATAGGGGAAAAAAGGAAAATTAATGAGATGGTTAAGGCATGCCCAATGGATATGAATGGGATGAGCACAAAAGCTTATTTGAATATCATACCTTTGGGCTCTTATGATTGTCTCATTGGTATGGATTGGTTGGACCAACATCATGTTGTTCTAGTCTGTTATAATAAGGCATTTACTTGATTGGATGAGGAAAGAAACTTAAGAGTAGTTCAAGGAATTTCAAGAGTTGTAACTATCAGAGAAGTTTCATCCTTGCAATTGAATAAAAGCTACAGGAAAGGATGTCAAGTATTTGCAACACACATGGAGGAGGCACCTAAGCATAAAGTGACAAATGTTGAAGATTGTGTAGTACTAAAAGAATTTGTAGATGTCTTTAAAGAAATATTGTGGTGGACACCGAAAATAGATATTGATTTCTCTATAAATATGATGCATGGAGCAACCCCCATATCCAATACTCCTTATAGGGTGAGTACACCATAGCTGAAGGAATTGTAGATGCAATTTTTAGAGCTTATGAAGAAGGGATATATAGGCCCAGGTGTGATACCTTGGGGTGCCCCTGTATTTCTTGTGAATAAGAAGGATGGTACGTTGAGGCTTTGTATTGACTTCATGCAATTGAATAAAGTAACAGTAAAGAACAAGTATCCTTTTCCAAGGATAGATTACCTCTTTGACTATATGAGGGGCGCACATATATTTTCAAAGATTGATCTTAGATCAGGTTATCATCAGGTAAGAATTAAAGAAGAAGACATCAACAAGACAACCTTCAAAATGAGGTATGGCCATTATGAGTTTACAATAGTGCCATTTGGGTTGTCAAATGCACCAACTATCTTCATGTGTTTAATGAATGGTATTTTCAGAGAATACTTAGATAAGTTTGTCAATGTATTTTTGGATGAAATACTTATTTACTCAAAGTTTGAAGAAGAACATGAGAACGACTTGAGGATGGTGCTGCAAGTATTGAGTGAAAATTAGTTGTATGCAAAGTTGAACAAGTGCTCATTCTACTAGAGGCAGATTCATTACTTGGGTTATATCATTTTAGAGAAAGGGATAACAGTGGATCCAAAGAAGATAAAAGCCATTGAAGGATGGACAACACCAAGGAATGTGGTAAAGGTGAGATCCTTCATGGGACTTGTAGGTTACTACAAAAGTTTTATCAAAGGCTTCTCAAAGATTTCACACCCAATCACATCATTGCAAAAGAAAGGTGTGAGATTTGAGTGAACTTATGATTGTGAAAGGAGTTTCTAACATTTGAAAAGTTTTTTGACAAGTGCGCCAATATTGAGAATTGTCGATCCTAATGAAGACTTGGTTGTGTGCACTGATGCATGCAAGGAAGAGCACGATGGAATCCTTAGTCACAATGGGAATGTGGTGTGCTACTAATCAAGGAAATTAAATGAGCATGAAAGGCACTATGATACTCATGATTTGGAATTGGCAGCCATAGTGCATGCCTTAATGATGTGGAGGCACTACATTATGGGAAGAAGATTTGAGTTGAGGATAGACCATAGTGGTTTGAAATATTTGTTTGGACATCCAACTCTAAATTCCAGACAAAGCAGGTGGTTAGAATTCCTCAGTGAGTATGACTTTGATATAAAGCATATCAAGGGTAAAGAGAACAAGGTGGTTGATGCACTCAATAGGAGAGTGCATGCGATGCATGCTACAACCATTAGCATGTAAAAATTATATTTGAGTGACATAATTTTAGAGGTTTCCAAATCATATCAGCACTATGTGGACATAAATGCAAATTTACAACAAGGTAAATTGCAACATAAAATTGAAGGTTATGAGCCAAAAGAAGATGGAATCCTCATTTATAGGCGTAGATTTTATGTGGCAAATGTTCAGGAGTTTAAAAATATGTTATTTTCAGAGATGCATAAAGTTCCTTATGTTGGGCACCCAAGCTACCAGAAGACAATTGCAGCGGTCAAAAAGTAATACTATTGACCAGGCATAAAAAATAAGTTGTTGATTTTATTGCTATATGCCTTGAATGTCAAAAGATGAAGGTTGAGCACAGACACCCAACTGGTTTGATACAGCCTTTGCCCATTCCTGAGTGGAAATGGGAAGTTGTAACCATGGATTTCATTACTAAGATGCCTAGGATTGCTAAGCAACATGATTCTATTATGGTAGTGGTGGAGAAGCTTACTAAAGCTGCCCATTTTATTCCAGTGAAGTCAACTCGCAAGGCAACCAACATTACTAATATATACATGAGAGAAATTGCTAGGCTGCATAGTGTACCTAAGACAGTTGTGTCTAACAGAGATCCGAAATTCACATCAAATTTTTGGAAGGGGCTATTCAAAGGATTTGGGACAAATCTAAACTTTAGCACAATATCACCCTAAGTCAGATGGAGAAACAGAGAGGGTAAATCAAATGATTGAAAATATGCTCAAGATATATTTGATGGATAAACCATCAAAATGGGAAGACTTCCTACACTTGGTAGAGTTTTGTTACAACAATGGGTATCAAGCATCTTTAAAGATGAGCCCATTTGAGGCACTTTATGGTAGAAAGTGCAACACAATAGTGAGTTGTGATAACCCAAAAGACAGAGTCTTGGTTGGACCAGATCTGCTCCGGGAAATGCTTGTAATATTCCAGATATAAAAGGTATGCAGAACATAAATAAAATGCTAGATATGGCAGATGAACAACAATATAACTAGAACAACACCACAATAATACCAAAATGATGCTAGAATAACACCAGAAAAATAACTTTGATTACTGAGAGAAATGTTCACTTTCCTCTTCGAGGGGGAAACCTCCAACAGAGTAGAGCTCTATTACAATAATATCCAAGACAAAAGTTCTCATACCCTCAACTCCTATTTATACTAAATATGTCTATCAAAATAACCATCTAGAGGAAGATCCTTCTAGAAGCGGAAGCTTCTATTAGGTCTTCTTACATTCGACTTATTCTTCCTTATTGCTAGGCCTTATTAATATTGACCTTTATTACATTGGAATATATTATTCTACTTACGTGAGGGGTTAGGTGCCTAACATGTCCTCCCCCTTAAAAACAACCTTGTCCTCAAGGCTTGAGATGTGGAAATTGCTGCAGAATGATAGTTGGTTCCCATGTGGCATCTACTGGGGTTGTATCTTTCCACTGGACTAAAACTTCCTTGATGGTTCGCTGACGCAGGCGATGCTCACACTGGTCCAAAACTGCTTGTGGTTGTAGCCAAATGGAGCCTTCTTCGTCCAAATTGGGAAGGTTGGTTTGAGTTTGGCACTTAATTCCAATCACCTTATTTAAGCAGAAAACATGAAAAATAGGATGTAGCTTAGAATGACTGGGAAAAGCTAACTGATAGGCCACCTGTCCCACACGCTTGAGAACGGTATAAGGACCATAAAATTTGGGCGCCAGTTTCTGACAATGGTCAGCCTTGAGGGAATTTTTCTTGTAAGGTTGTAGTTGAATAAACACGTGATCCCCTTCTACAAATTGACGTTCATAGCGACCTTAATCTACTTGTTGCTTCATGCAATTCTGGGCCATGACCAAATTCTCTTTGAGGGTACGGGGAATAGCCTCTCGAATTGTAAGCATTTGGTCAAATGCCTGGAACTTTGAGACACCTGGTAAATATGAGAGAATTGAAGGTGGATTTTGTCCATATACTGCTTCAAAAGGAGTCATGCGAGTCACTGTATGGTATGAAGTGTTGTACCACCATTCAACTAATGGTAACCATTGAGCCCACTAATTTTGCTTTTCCAAGGAAAAACACCTCAAATATGTTTCCAAACACTTGTTGAAAACTTCAGTTTGACCATCAGTCTGGGAATGATAAGTTGTGCTGAGATGCAATTGGGTGCCTTGTAGCTTGAACAATTCTTGCCAAAAATTGCTGGTGAAAGTTGGGTCGCGATAAAAAACAATAAAATGCGGCATGCCATGAAGCTTGAATACCTGATCCATGAAAAGTTGAGCCACAGTGGATGTTGTAAATGGGTGTTGAAGAGCACATAAATGAGCATACCTGGAAAGGTGATCAAATACCATCATGATGACTGATTTATTGCCTGATTTAGGTAAGCCTACAATAAAATCCATAGACATATCCCCCCGAACAGCAGGTGGAATTGGAAGCGGTTGTAGTGTGCCAGGAGATTTGATTGTTTCGCCCTTGTTGCGTTGACTCACATCATATTCAACCACAAAATTACGGATGTCCTGTTTCATACCATCCCAGAAAAAAGAACGTTTGACCTTGTCATAGGTTTTGGTAAACCCAGAGTGCCCAACTGTGGGTGTATCATGAAGCTCATAAAGTACCGCGGATTTAAGTTTTGACTATTTACTTAAATACAAACAACCTTTGTATCGAAGCTCATCATGGAGCCAAGAGTACCTTGGGGAAACTGGAGAATTGGACTGCGATTGTTGTATCAGATGCGAACTTTTGGGATCATGTAGCCATTCCTGGCGAATGACTTGGAACCAATCTGGTACAATGAAGGAGAGAGAAAAAAGGGACCCTTCATCTTCATATTTTCAGGAAAGTGCATCCGCAACCACATTGTCTATGCCTTTCTTGTAAACGATCTCATAATCATATCCAAAGATCTTAGTCACCCACTTTTGTTTCTCTGGGGAGGAAATGCGTTGTTCCAGAAAATACTTGAGGCTTTGATGATCTGTCTTAATTTGGAAGCGTTTCCCCAATAGATAAGGGACCAAAGATCAACGCCATGCAGAATAACCAACATTTCCTTTTCATAGATTGGTTTTCCCAAATTTCATTCAGACAATTGTTTGTTGGTAAAGGCCAAAGGTTGACCCTCTTGCATAAGGACAATGCCAATTCATTTCCCTGAAGCATCACATTCCAGGACAAAGGTATTTGTGAAATCAAGAAGGGCCAGGATTGGAGTGGTGCACATGGCCATCTTCAAGGTTTGAAAAGATTGAGCAACTGCTGGAGTCCAAGTGAAATAATTACTTTTAAGGACTGCAGTGAGAGGTGCCGCAATCTTTCCATAATTCTTAACAAAATTGCGATAATAACCTGTTAAAACCATAAATCCACACAAGATTTTGAGAGTCTTTGGGTGAGTCCAGTCTTGCATAGCTTCAATCTTTTTAGGATCCACCCTGATGTTGCCCTTGCCAACAAGATGACCCAAGTACTCGACTTCTGAGGCGCCAAAACCACATTTAGATTGTTTCAGGAAAAGTTGGCGTTGAGAGAGTAGATGTAGAACTCGATCCACATGAGTAAGATGGTCTGTCCAGGTTTTTCTATAGATGAGGATATCATCAAAGAAAACTAAGACAAAATGACAAAGAAAAGGACGGAAGACATGATTCATGAGGCTTTGGAAAGTGGAGGGAGCATTACACAAGCCAAAGGGCATGACCAAAAACTCATAGTGGCCCTCATGAGTTCTAAAGGCAGTCTTAGGAATGTCTGCCTCTTTCATACAGATTTGGTGGTAGCTAGAATGAAGATCAAGTTTAGTAAAGAACTGGGCACCACTTAATTCATCCAAGAGGTCATCAATGACAGGAATGGGAAATTTGTCTTTAATGGTGAGTTTGTTGAGGGAGTAGAAGTCAGGACACATGCACCAAGAACCTTCTTTCTTAAGGACCATGACCACACGATAAGAGTAGGGGCTCTTACTAGGGCGGATAACACCCGCGTTAAGCAGTTCTTGAACCATTTTCTCAATTTTATTTTTTTGGGAAAAGGGGTGATGATAGGGACAGATATTGGGAGGAAGGCTTCCTGGGACAAGGGGAATGGAATGATCATGAACACCATGGGAAGGATGGAGTCTCTGGGGTGTGGAAAAAACCACTTGATGTTTAGAGAGGATGTATTGGAGGTCCTGCGACACATAGGGTGTCTCAGTTGCTTGTATGGCATGGAGTTGGGAAATAATGCCAGAATGACCTTTTTTTAGCATCTTTTCCATGCGATGGGAACTAACTATCTCAGGGGAACCGATAGTGATTCCTTGGAACTTATATTGTTGGCCCTCCTGGTCGAATTGCATGGTTAATTCCGTAAAATCCATTAGAATGGGACCCAAAGTCCTTAGTCAGTGTGCACCCAACACAATGTCACAACCGCCCATGTCGATAGAAAACAAATAAGATTTCGGGTGGTAGTCACCAATTTGGAGATGCACATTTTCACAACGCCCTCCACATTTCATGGACCCGCCATTGGCAATCATGATTTGGAAATTATTGACTGCACGGATATAACAATTAGTTTCTTGGGAAATGCGACGATGAATAAAATTATGGGTGCTTCCACTATCAACAAGAATGATGACCTTCCTATGCTTGATGTAGCCAATTATCTTGAGGGTTTGGGGAGTAGAGAAGCCAGTGAGAGAATTTAGGGAAATGACCGGTTCTACTTCAGGAGGGTCTGAGGGAGGGGTTAAGTCAGAGGGTTCAGGTGATACAGACACAAGGGGAGCTTCAACATCCTCTTCTGAAACATCCTTCGAGATGGCCATAAAAAGATTTTGTTCCTTACACTTGTGTCCCGAAAAATATTTTTCATCACAATTATAACAAAGGCCTTTGAGTTGGTGTTCAACCATTTCGGACCTGGTCAATTTTTGGATCTTTAGTGGAGTAGAAGGAGGAGTGAGATTTACTGGTTTAGTGTGAGGAATAAAGGGGGGTTTCTGGTTTTGAGAAGAGACAACTTGTTGTGATTTATTAGCTCTTTTAGTAGCCTCCACCCAACTATGAGGCCGAGCCATGAGGACATGGGCATGAACCTCAAGCTTGATGCCACTGATAAAAAATTCTTGGAAAAAAGCATCAGACGACCCTCTGTACGAAAAGCCAATCGCTCAAATGCAGCTATAAAGTCTTCCACTGTGCTAGATTGTTTCAACTTTGTCCAACAACCTAAATGGTTGGTGTCAATGTCAAAGCATTCATAAATCTCTGCCACAAAGTGTGTCCAAGCAACATACCCTTGACGGGAAATTTTTATCCATTGCCACCATTGCCAACGTTCTTGATCTAGATGGAGAACACCATACCGGAGTTTGGCCAAGTCATATGTAATGTTGTACAAAGAAAAATAATGTTCCATTTGAGTTACCCAACCGGTGGGATCCGAGTTATCAAATTTGGTCACATCCACACGTGGAAGGTGTAGGTCACGCTGAAAGTGATGGGACTGAAAATTATGGGAATGAGAGGACGTTTCAGCTTCGGTATGAAAAGGTGGGTTAGATAAAGAGGGATCTGCAGGGATATGCACCTTGGTGCACATCATCGAAGTGACTGTAATGTCCCCAACCACCAACAGGCCAGGCAACGCCACTACTGTGACACTTTACTTAGCTCTAATACCATTCTTGTGACATTCCCGACCTTAAACAGTAGGCCAAGCCATGCCACCAAGTAATTTGTGGAAATAATCAAACATAAAACTTAACCGGAATATAGATATAACATATGGTGTTCACACTTATAAATATATATCTATCTAATGAAATTAAACAGAAACAACATTTAACACATACATGCAACATATATAGATACATTCATTATTCATTAATTATAATGAAAATACAAATACACAACATACAACGAACACAAAATTGGTACTTATATTTTAATAGACGACCACTAACTGTGTGCAGACCTTCCATGAACCTATCAACCTTAGACCACGTTGCTCATCATGCTTAGCAGCGGGTCACCCCTGAGTTGGGACTAAACTCCACTGGGCAAGGGAATTCTAGGCTTGGCAAGGACAACAAGGAAGTTGTACAAAACAACAGGAATGATCTTTTATCCCAGGAGCCACTTACACCCACAATCCATAGACCCTCATTCCCCACACGCCCCCTCCACCCCATAAGGGTACACCTTCACTAATACAAATCCATAGACTACTACACTTCCCTTACCTTGGGCTTTAGCAATAGGCTGGACCAGAAGTCTCAGAGTACTGTAGCTGCTATGGGACTCCCTTCCAGGAGAACTCACTTCCCAACAAACTCTCTCACCTGGGAGAGTTGATCACATGCCTGACAACCTGATTCTTTAATTCAACTCCTAAGCAACAAGCAACAACATTCAGCTGCACACGGTGATGATAGCAACAAAAATTAAGTATGGACACTGAAAATGGCAACAACCAAACGCTAAGACACAACACAGCTCAGGAAAATACAATTGCGTCGAGCTTCACAAGAGACACACATGATAAATCAAGTACGACTAGAGGATTACAAAGGTGTGTGCTAGATACAGAGGCGATGATGATGGAGAACTAGTTCAATACGTGAATCCCTGGTCAACCGGGAAGGTGACAGACTTCCAGAGAATCGTAAGGGTCGTGAGGAAACTCCAAAACTAGTCCAGACGCAAGGACGGGAACCATGCCAGAGTGGGAAGTGAACCCCCAATGAGATGGATTTTCCAGCTATAAACTACATGCACCCAGGTTGACACATGTCTTCCTGAAGCCGCATGAGTTCCACTTAGCACTCATTCCCCTTTCTCTTGGGAACTTAGGACAACACGTCTTATGTCAACCATAGCTTTTGGGAAATAATAATAAAATATTATTCCCTCATAGGTAAGCCCTCTAGCTTAGCCCCTAGGCCTAGACACTTAGCCCCCTTCCCTTACGATACCTAGTGGAGCTTAGTCCCCCATAACTCTTCTTTGTGGTCGGTCTACACGCAACAGTGTAATTTTATTACTGATGCAAGTATTTACATATACAAAATAAGGCTCATTGGCCTTAGCATATGGCTCACCAGCATATAAACATAATTACAATTCAACAGGGGTTCGACCTTGGGGTGTTACAATCCCCTCCCCTTATTTTTGCACTGTCCTTAGTGCAACATTTTTACACCATAACAACAAGATTTCCAAAATATTCAAAAATATGTGGGTACTCTGCCCGCATGGCATCTTCATGCTCCCATGTTGCCTCCTCGGGACCGTACCAGGTCCACTGAACTTTTACAAGCCCTATGGCTTGATTCCAGAGCTGTTTTCTTTTCTAGTCCAGTATACACACCGGATGCACCTGCGAGACGCCTTCTTGCTCCACCTGAATCACATTCCAATCAATAACATGATTAGCATCAGATATATATTTCTTAAGCAATGAAACATGAAACAAATTATGTACAATCATGGATGTAGGCAATGCAAGCATATATGCAACTGGTCCAATCCTTTCTAGGATTTCAAATGGCCCACAATATCTGGCTGCCAACTTGGAACAGTTTCCCAGCTTCAGGGAACTTCTGTTGGCTTTCACTTTCAAGAAAACATGATCACCAACTTTAAACTCCCTGTGGGTTCTGCCTTTGTCTGCATAGTTTTTCTTCCTGTCTTGGGCAACCTTCAAATTCTGCTTAATCTTCAACATTTTCTCTTCCATTTCCTTGAGCAATTCTGGCCCAATTATTTCTCTATCAGCTAAGTTATCCCAACTTATTGGTGTGTTTCACTTTCTGCCATAAAGTGCTTCAAACAGGCTCATCTTCAATGATGCTTGATACCCATTGTTGTAGGCAAATTCTACCAAGTGTAGATAATCTTCCCATTTAGATGGTTTGTCCATCACATACATCCTTAACATGTCCTCTATCACTTGGTTCACCCTTTCTATTTTCCCATCAGACTTAGGATGATAGGCCATGTTGAAGTTCAGATTCATTCTAAACCCTTCGAATAACCCTTTCCAGAACTTTGAGGTGAATTTCGGGTCTCTTTCAGACACAATTTTCTTGGGAATACCGTGCAATCGTGCTACTTAGTTCATATAGATTTCAACAACTTTAGCTGCCTTGTGAGTAGTTTTCAATGGAATAAAATGGGCAACTTTCGGAAGCTTATCCACCACCACCATGATGGAATCATGCTGCTTGCCGGTTCTGGGCAATCCTGTGATGAAATCCATTGTCACCACTTCCCACTTCCACTCAGGAATGGGTAATGGTTGTAGCAACCCTGCTGGGTGCCTATGTTCATCTTTGACCTTCTGACACTCCATACATCTGGCGATGTATTTTGCAATTTCCTTTTTCATACCTAGACAAAAGTAATGGCTCTTGACTACTGCCACTATTTTCTGATATCCAGGGTGCCCAGCATAAGGCATATTATGCATTTACTTCAATATCATAATTCTCAATTCCTAGAAATTATGTACATAAAGTATGTTTTTGTACAAGAGTGTTCCATCAGCTTCCAATTTATAATCTTCCACTTTCTGTAGCATCTTACCTTGTTGTAGCTTTGTTACCAATTCCATGTATTGTAAATATTCATTTGCAGCTTTCAAAATTTTGCCTTTAATATCAGTTTGATACATGCTAATGGCCATAACATGTAGTTCATGCACTCTTCTGTTCAGTGCATCAACCACTTTGTTCTCCTTTCCTTTGATATGCTTGATATCAAAGTCATACTCACAAAGGAATTCCAACCATCTACCTTGCCTAGAATTCAAGGTTGGCTGATCAAACAAATACTTTATACCATTATGGTATGTCCTCAGTTCAAACCTCCTTCCCATGAGGTAGTGCCTCCATTTCTTCAGGGCGTGCACTATGGCTGCCAACTCCAAATCATGAGTTGCATAGTTATTTTCATGATCCTTCATCTTTTTGGATTCATAACATACCACAAACCCATTCTGACTGAGGACTCCTCCCAGTCCTTCTTTGCATGTGTTTGTACACACTACAAAATATTCATTTGGATCTACAATCCTCAGGATTGGAGCATTGGTTAACAACTTCTTTAATTGCTCGAAGCTTCTTTCACATTCTTCTGCCCATTGAAATTTATTCTCCTTCCTTTGCAAGGAATTCATGGGGTGAGCTATCCTTGAGAACCCTGCAATGAACCTTATGTAATATCCATCTAGACCCATAAAGGATCTGACTTCTTTCACATTCTTCGATGTTGAACATTCTCTGATGGCTTCTATCTTCTTAGGATCCACGACTATCCCCTCTTTTAAAATGATATGTCCCAAATAATGGATCTTCTTTTGATAGAATGAGCACTTGCTCAATTTGGCATACAATTGGTGCTCTCTTAGCACTTGCAACACCATCCTTAGATGATGTTCATGCTCTTCCTCTGACTTGGAATATACAAGGATGTCATCCAGAAAGACAATGACAAACTTGTCCAAATATTCCCTGAAAACACCATTCATTAAGCACATGAAAACAACGGGTGCATTTGATAACCCGAATGGCACCACTGTGAATTCATAATGACCATACCTTGTTTTGAAGGCAATTTTGCTGATGTATTCATCCTTTATTCTTACCTAGTGGTACCCTGACCTGAGATCTATTTTTGAAAATATCTTGGCATCCTTCAGCTGATCAAAGAGATCATCGATCCTTGGCAAAGAATACTTGTTCTTAATAGTCACTTTGTTCAACTGTCTGAAATCGATGCACAATCTCAACGTCCCATATTTATTCTTTACGAACAAAATCGGGGAACCCCAAGGTGACACACTTGGGCATATATACCCCTTCTTCAAAATTTCTTCAAGCTGCAATTGCAGTTCTTTCAACTCTGGTGTACTCATTCTGTAAGGATTTTTTGACACTGGAGCTTCCCTAGGCATCAGGTTTATAAAGAAATCAATATCTCTCTTCGGGGGTAGTCCGGGTACCTCCTGGAATACATCTTCAAAATCCTTTAATACTGCATGGTCTTCAAGATTTGACACCTTATCCTTAGGTGCTTCTTCCATATGGGCTGCGAATATTTGGCAACCCTTCCTATAACACTTCTTCAGCTGCATTGCTGAGATTTCTCTGACAATAACTGCCCTTGGGATTCCCTACACTTTCATTAGGTTTCCTTCCTCATCYAGGCAAGTAAATGCCTTGTTACGATAGTCTAAGATGGCATGGTGTTGGTCCAACCAATCCATCCCAATTAGACAGTCATAGGAACCTAAAGGTAAGAAGTTCAATTCAACCCTTGTGCTCATTCCATTCATGTCCACTGGACATGACTTAACCAACTCAAGAACCTTTCTCTTGGCTCTTGTAGCCAGATGCACTAACCAAGATTTACCATGCTTTCCTCTTGTAAAATGCAAACTTTCCACAATTCTAGGATCTATATAACTATGAATAGCTCCTGAATCAATTAAAATAGTAATGGCATGGTTATTGATCATACTTCAACCTCAATCATGTGAGATTGAAATTCAACTTGTTTGTTGTCCAGGGTTGCGTAGATCCTTGGTATCCTACTGCCCATATCTTCCACTGTTTCTGCCTATTGTACATTGTGGACAACCCTCATCTTGTCATTTCTGTGGGGGCAATATTTGTACCTATGATTTCCTTTACAACCCCAACATTCCATAGGTGGTTGTCTTGGAATCTTCCCACCTACTTTAGCCTCCCTGGGCTCTCTAAAACCGGGTTGTCCTTGAGGGCTATTCCTAAAAAATGGTGGTTTTTTTCCCTTCTGCCTCTGCTCCCTCTTAAACTTCTTCTTGACTTCCCAAGATTTTTGGAAAGTAGGATTTTCTTTTTTCTAATCATATAATCATTTATCTCTCCAACTCCAAGAATATTATTTCATACTCATCAATGGACATACTTCCCAGCTTGAGTTCGAAGAACTGTTTCATTTTCTTGTCATAATACCTCTTAGTTAAGTACTTCTTTTCAAAATGTCTCTTGAATTCCCTGCATGTAACATTCTTCTCTCTGATGTTATGTACTTGCGCAAGCTGATCCCACCATATGGATGCCTTTACTTTAAGTTGGTAAATGACAATTCTTCCCTCTGCATGAGAATAATATTTCTGTAGTTGGAAATATTTCCTCATGCCCAACAACCATGTCTCAGCATCTTCATATTTCTTGTGTTCTTCGTCAAAAGTAGAAGGCTTGATTTTATTCATTTCACCCTCAATTCATCCACTTCCGATTTCCTATGCTTTCTGGTAGGAAATGGACTTGAACTATTGTGTGCTCTCTTATTGGAATGTTTCAGGGAGTGACGATGATGCCTACTAATGCTCCTTGATCTTCCTTTATTCTCAGGGGTCCCGCAACTCCCTGTTTTACTTGAGCCACTCTCCTTATCCAACTTCTTTTCGATTCTTTCCAGACTTTGCATCAACTTTATGTTGAATTCTCCCTATTCCTCCTTGGATTTTATGAGATTTTTGTTATCTGTTCTGTGAGTCTGGACATATTTCTGCAACTTTTCAATGATTTTCATCATGTTTCCCTCCTTATCTATCTCTTCTCCATGCCCATTGGAGTTCGATCCTTCAACTCCCAAATGGACATCCATTCCTTTAGCTTCATTCTCTGAACTGAAAGCATTCTATGCCTCCTCCATTTCGGTGCACTGTGGAACAATTTGGTTTGGTTCTGACAATTGTTAACTCTGCAAACACAATGTGCAGTCAACCGAAATTTGTTAGGCCACCAGTCCTTAACAAATTCCACAGTATTCATAAACCAATCTGATTCCAAGAAAACTTTTAGATTTCATTATGCGGTTCTCGATCAATCAAGAATCCCTGCAGA
Source organism: Picea sitchensis (assembly GCA_010110895.2). Classification (NCBI taxonomy): domain Eukaryota; kingdom Viridiplantae; phylum Streptophyta; class Pinopsida; order Pinales; family Pinaceae; genus Picea; species Picea sitchensis. The sequence continues at coordinate 137,723 of SNQJ01S0004338.1, forward strand.
TCTTTTCTTTTTGAGATTTTCTCTGTTATGCAATAATTTTCGGACACTAGCCCCTTTCTCTTAGCCCACCCAAACCATGCAACAACGGATGTGGCCAAGTGATAAGTCGATAGGCTCTTATTCGGGACTTCGGGCCTCTGGCTTCAAAAATTTTCAACACATATCTCAACAATCTCTCGGAGTTTCAGATTAACGAACTCGCGAAGTAGGGTGGATCGACAGTCCACGACTACCCAACATCTAACAGTTGACACCCACTGTGGAACTTCAGGCATTTGAGCTCCAGGACTTTGGAGCTTCGGGACTTTGGGCTTCAGGATTTTGTGCATCAGTACACCCCACTTCTCCCGAACCGTTAATCTTAGAACACGTCCATGTCAACTTTGGTGACATCATTACGTCTCGTCACCTCAGTGTTATGAAACTTTTTGAAAGTTCTTCATTTTGTTCCCTTATGAACCATTCTTCCAGAGTGTCAAGTCTCCGAACTTCACAACTAGTGCCATGCTTCCACTGGACCCACAGTTTCCATACTTGAATTAAGATACCAAATAGTCACATCACTTAATGCCTTTCAAATTTCGGGGGCATGCATCTACGGTTTGGAGTAACCCGCCTTTCGTCCCACAATTTTTTTGACATTGACACGTAACCCCTTGGTAAAACCATGGTTTGGATTGCGCGACCGCCTTGGGAAATTAACTCCTGCGCAACTTGGGCCCCCGCAATGCCCCCCTGGCCGTCGATCTTGATGTATCGTGATCAACGCTAGTGTGGGTCCGTCGACCTTTAACTATGTCATGTAACCTCAGGGCCCACATAGTACAACTGACAACATTCCAGGTGGGGGCACGTGGCAGGTATAGGAGAGGTCCACGTCACCTCTAGGTGACATCATCATGACTCACTGCTTCGACTCTTCGGGGATTTGGAGCTTCGGGCTTTGGGCTTCGGGAGTTGTCGACTCAACACACACTAATTCTTTTGAATGCCGAAATCCTAAACAAGCCAATCCACTGACATGGGTCCCTTTTGACGAATAGTCTGTATTACTCCGGACCTTGGAGCTTTGGGATTTCTATGTCCCTCATACCACGCCATAACTTCCACCCTTGGGTTGATCCAATGGTCGACCTCTTCTCTCATATCTACGGTGTAGATCCACTTCGGGGAATTCAGAGCTTCGAGCTTCAACCGTCCTCTTATTTTTTCACCTAACTTCACCGAAGTCGCGAAGTTCGAAGGGCTTCCAGGTTAACCCTCCTGCACTTTCTCCAGATTTGACGGTTGTGAAGGATTCCCTTTTTCCGAACAGATCCCATGACCAACATTACTCTACGGCCCAATACCACATTTGTAGTGGTTTTATAATACCGCTACACCTCCTCATTTTCATAACACGACCAAGGTAACCTCTTGGCACTTAGGAATGTTATGAGGTTCGAAATTGGTCCCTCTTGACACAATTTCCACCTAAAACCTTGGTTCCAATGACCACTCATACGACCCATCCAGGCTCAGTGATGGAACCTTGGATCTGATACTAATTTGTAACATCCCCATCCACCAACAGGCCGGACAACGCCACTACTCTGACACTTCACTTAGCTCTAATACCATTCATGTGAAATTCCCGACCTTAAACAGCAGGCCAAGCCATGCCACCGAGTAACTTGTGGAAATAATCACTCATAAAACTTAATTGGAAGATAGAGATAACATTTGGTGTTCACACTTAAAAATATATATCTATCTAATGCAATTAAACATAAACAACATTTAACACATACATGCAACATATATAGATACATGCATTATTCATTAATTATAATGCAAATACAAATACACAATGTACAACGAACACAAAATTGGTACTTATCATTTAATAGACGACCACTATTTGCGTACAGACCTTCCAAGAACCTCCCAGCCTAAGACCATGCTAGTCATCATGCTCAACAGTGGGTCACCCCCGAGTTGGGACTAAACTCCACTGGGCAAGGGAATTCTAGGCTTGGCAAGGACAGCAAGGAAGTTGTACAAAACAACATGAAGGATATTTTATCCCAGGAGCCACTTACGCCCACAACCCACAGACCATCATTCCCCACACGCCTACTCCACCCCATGAGGGTACACCTTCACTAATACAAGTCCATCAGCTACTACACCTCCGTTACCTTGGGCTTTAGCAATAGGTTGGAACAGAAGTCTCAGAGTACTGTAGCTGCTACGGGACTCCCTTCCATGAGAACTCACTTCCCAACAAACTCTCTCACCTGGGAGAGTTTCTCACAGGCCTAACAACCTGCTTCTTCAATTCAGCTCCTAAGCAACAAGAAAGAACATTCAACTACACACGGTGACGGTAGCAACATAAAATGAGTATGGACATCGAAAATGGCAACATCCAAACGCTAAGACACAACACGGCTCAGGCGAATACAATTGTGTTGGGCTTTACAGGAGACACACAGGGTAACTCAAGTATGCTTGCAAGATTCCAAAGGTGCGTGCTAGATACAAAGGCGATCATGATGGAGAACTGGTTCAATGCATGAATCCCTAGTCAATCGGGAAGGTGACAGACTTCCAGAGAGTCGTAATGGTCGTGAGGAAACTCCAAAACTGGTCCAGACGTAAGGATGGGAACTACACCAGAGTGGGAAGCGAACCCTCAACGAGCTGGCTTTCCCAGCTATAAACTGCATGCACCCAGGTTGACACATGTCTTCCTGAATCCGCATGAGTTCCACTTAGCACTCGTTCCCCTTTCTCCCAAGAACTTAGGACAACACGGTTTATGTCAACCATAGATTTTGGGAAATAATAATAAAATATTATTCCCTCAGAGGTAAGCCCTCTAGCTTAGCCCCCTTCCCTTACCCTACCTAGTGGATCTTAGTCCCCCATAAATATTCTTCGTGGTCGGTCTACATGCAGCAGTGTAATTTTATTAATGATGCGAGTATTTGCATATAAAAAATCAAGCTCATTGGCCTTAGCATCTGGCTCACAAGCCTAAAAAAAACACATAAGTCTCTCAGCTTATAACCACTCGGCTCACCAGCCTATAAACATAATTACAATTCAGCAGGGGCTCGACCTTGGGGTGTTACATCGACAGATTCAAGTTGGGTAGTAATGTCTTGTTTGAGGTCTTCTTTGAGTTCCTCGATTGAGGCAACGATGGAGGAATGCATGTTTTTATTGATGGTGGCAATATTGGCACTGAGTTGTATCACTTCTTGTTGGGTCTTTGTGAAATTACACTGCAAGGTATTGAAGCAAGCTTCCAAGTCTTGGTGGGCCATGATGACGAGGGAACTGAAAAAGGGGTGGGTGGGGTCAACAATTTGCTGAAAAATGATAGGTATGAATGTGAGAAGGGAGAAGAGATAAATCCAATAGAATAGGTCTCAAATAATGGTGCAACAAAATCCAGATTTTTTTTTTTTACACCTACGGAGTTATACTCTGGCCTGAAGAATACTGCAGTGATGAAATGCCCAAATGTTTAATCAGGAATAAATGTGTATTGATTTGGCAACTCGAATGCAGGAGACACAGTTGCGTGGAAATAGATCTTGTTTGTTTTGTTTTTTGTTCCCGTCCCCCAAAGGTTAGGTATTCAAGGGTTCTACAGATAAGGGTTTGCTCTGTGCTATAGCTCTCTGATATACGTGCGAGGTCCAACAGTAGTACTCGACCCAATATCTAAGGGCACCAACTAAGGAGGCTAGACCATGTCCTTAGCCGTACTACCCGACTACCCAGGTACTAGAGAGTATCTTTCTGAATGTTGTTCTCGGTGCCACTATAGCAGTCAGGTGACCGATCGATTTATCTAAAGAGGGCTTCAGAAAATCTAGGCCGATCCGTATACAGGTGTTGTCTGATGCGCTACCACTCGAAGGGGTACCAACAGGTGTTACAAGGGTGGACAACAGATGTGCGCTTAAGTACCACTTGTATTTCCCATGCGTGTGAATCCCCGACCACGGGTTTATGCGCACAACGACAAATCTCTGTAGCTTAAAGACGTCGGAATACGTCTCTACCCTGGAAAAAAAATTAACCCACAATTTTCTGCCCAGGAAAGTGCTCTGATACCATTTGTAATATTCCAGATATAAAAAGTATGCAGAACATAAATAAAATGCTAGATATGGCAGATGAACAACAATATAACCAAAACAACACCACAATAATACCAAAATGATACCAACATAACACTAGAAAGAGTACTTTGATTACTGAGAGAAATGTTCACTTGCCTCTTCGAGGGGGCAACCTCCAGCAGAGTAGAGCTCTATTATAATAATATCCAAGACAAAACTTCTCATACCCTCGACTATTATTTATACTAAATATGTCTATCAAAAGAACCATCTAGAGGAAGATCCTTCTAGAAGCGGAAGCTTCTATTAGGTCTTCTTACATTCGAATTATTCTTCCTTATTGCTAGGCCTTATTAATATTGACCTTTATTACATCGAAATATATTATTCTACCTACGTGAGGGGTTAGGTCCCTAACAATGGAAGAGAAGATGGTGAAGATAAGAAAAATTTTAAAGGCTGCCCAAGACAGGTAGGAAAACTACGTATATAAAGGCATAACCCACAGAGAGTTTAAAGTGGGTGACCATGTGTTCTTGAAAGTAAAAGCAAGACACGGTTCCCTGAAGTTGGGAAATTGTTCTAAGATGGAAGCATGCTATTGTGGGCCATTTGAAATCCTAGAGAGGATTGGTCATGTGGCATATATGCTTGCACTACCTGCATCCTTGTGTATTCCTAATGTTTTCCATGTATCTTTGCTCAAAAAGTATGTACCTGATGATAATCATGTCATTGCTTGGAATGTGATTCAGGTGGAGCTAGAAGGAGATTTTCGAGAGCGATCGATTTGCATATAGGACTAGAAAATCAAATAGCTTCGGAATCGAGCCATGGGGCTAGTAAAGGTCCAATGGACCTGGTATGGTCATGAGGATGCAACTTGGGAGTGGGAGGATGCTATGTGGGCAGAGTACTTGCATCTTTTTGAAGACTTTTGAAGTTTTTGTATGTACATGTGTATATAATGCATTGAGGACAGTGCATAAATAAGGGGGAGGGGAATGTAATACCCCTAATCCGAACCCCAATTGTAAATGAAAATGTAAATGTACATATAGGCCGGTGATCCGTTGGCACATATTTTTGGTTCAGTTTTGAGTGCACCGAAGTAGTATGCGAGGATTGTTTACTAAAGAAAGAGCGCACACATTCCAAAATGTTGCGTGCACCTGAGTAAGTCCACTTGGATTGCACATCAAGGGGATTGTGCACACAATCCATAGTGTTGCACACACCTGAGTAAGTGTGCGAGGATTACCTTCAAGTGCGCATCAAACCAAGTTTTATATGTTTGTGTGTGTGTGTGTGTGTGAGGCCAGAGAGCCTGTGTGGTTATTGGGATGGTGTGTCGAGATGCAAAAAGGACAGTGTGTCTATCCTTGTAAAATGTAATCACACTCAAATTATTAATAAAACCACATCGTTGCGCATAGACGAAAAGAGACGGGGAGATAAACTCCACTAAAAGGGGAAAAGGGGGCTAAGAGTTTATGAGAGGGGCTAAGCCAAGGGGGCTTAAGTCCAAGGGAATATTTTATTAATATTTCCAAAAAGTATAATTTATGGATATTTATTTATCCTAAGTTCCCAAGGGATGGGAACGAGTCACCAAGTGGCTAAAGCTAATTCTGAAAGTGAAAAGTGTACAGTTATGACCATGGAAATATATGGTTGAACCTTAGTGTATTTTGGGGGGAATTCCCTCATTTTTCTTCATCATTCAGACCATCTAAGCTCGGGGGACTGTCATTACCTTACCTACAGAGAAAATCTTGGAAAGGGGTTTCCATCTAGTAACCATAGGTTTTGTTGTTGAAGAGGCGAGGTATCATGCCTGTGAGCATTCTCTCTAGGTGAGAGATTTGTTGGGAATTGTTCCCTAATGCATTGAGAATTAGTTACAGGGATTTGAAACTTCCTGTCTGACCTGTTGCTAAATCCTTGGAAAGGGAAGTGGGCAAATCAAGTGACTGCTGAGTAGAGAAGGGGCACATTTCCTAAGGTGGGACATGCATGTGGGGAATGAGAGACTGTAGGCTAGTTGCAACAATTGGGCACCTTGGATTGAACAATTATGTTGATTATCAGACCTTAGCCTAGCATTAGGAGTCATTTTTCCTTGGTGGGGTTTAAGCCCTAGCTTGGGGGTGACCTGTTGCTGAAATTTTATGAGCAACATAGTCTATGGCTGGGAGGAATGTTTGAGCTTTGCGCACAGTTGGTGACTCTTTATAAAAAGATAAGTGTCCTTTATGTGCTTGTCTAATTCATTGTGTGCTTATTTACCTAGGTTTGATATGGGTTTATTTCCTGTATGATGTTGCATATGATCAATTGTTGTTATTTTGTATAATGTTGTTTGCACATGTAAAGCATGATGTTGTTATTCAGTATTTGTTGTCGCGCATATAGAGTATGACATTTATTAAGTATTCTTGTTAGTTAATTTTGTAATAGTGGTCATGAGTTTATGAGGCGAGGCTAGAATTTTCCTGCGCACATGGAAATAATCCATGCGCAAAAGAGGCTAGATTCGTTGTGTGCACAGGGAAGCACATCCGTGCACGCGAGGAGAACTGAATCTGCGTGCGACACCAGAATGGTTGCATGCTCAATAGTAATCACGTGTTTAGAGTGGTTACACACACAATAATACTTGTGTTCTCTGAATGATTGTGCACGCAGATGTATTATTTGTTAATTCCGTTGTTATAACTAGTATCTGAAGAGGAAAATTGTGTGACATGATCTAGCTCGGGATCGTGCACGTTACTTTGAGTTTCCTACAATACTTTCAAGTCTGACTGTAACATGGAATGATATAGTGTAAAATCTATGCACTAGATCTTTGTTTTTGGAGTGGCATTTCCCAACAATGAGCTGGGGATGTTACAAAGTGGTATCAAAGAGTTTTGTAAGTGATGGTAACGGGGGACGTTACAAATTGGTATCAGAGCATTTTGTAAGTGTTGGTAACGGGGAATGTTACACGAGTCCACCAAAAGTGCCCTTGTCTCCTCTAGTTTATGCTTATGTGATTTTCAACCACTTTTCTTTTCCTCCCTTATTGATCTCTTTTGGGGTTTCAGTGGATTAGTTTTGATTCCAAGGCCGCATGAGGAAGTCGCATTTTGAGTCTGGTTAACTCCCTTTCCTTTTCCCTTAGTCAAATCTCTCTGAAGTTTGTATAATTAAAATTTTAGCAGATTGTTTAGCTCATATTCTCCATGCACCTCCATCAATGCCTTAATGTCTGTGTTAAGGTCACCTTGCTCCATTTCTTGGGTTGCATTATCCCACTTTGACTCATCCTGGGAACCCTCTGCAACATTTGTCTCCTGCATCTCGACCTCTACAATTTTAATTGAGTGTTAGCTAGGTTTGGTTCTATCCTCCTTTACTTCTGGATTTCCAGATTAGTTTGGATCTTAGTGTTCTCTAAGGCTTTCCAGTTCGACAACTCTTCCTTATTCGAGCCTTCTGCTCCCTCTTCTGCAAGGGCTTGGAAACTATTTGTGTTATTATTATCTGTCTCACCCATGGTTTTGTTTACTTATCTTCCTTATTTTTTTTACTCAAAATCTTCATGAAAGCCTCTTCATCTTGTTTCTCCTTGGGCATGTTTGATGGTCTTTCTGCATTCATTGGGAAATCCCTAAACAGGGGGCCATGTTCATGACACTTCCTACATTTGAAAGGAATGTGTTCATAATACAAAGTTTGGATGCACTCATTATCTTGATATGAAATATTTGTTGAATCTGGGAGCACCCCTACCACATTCATATAAACACAAATCCTTTCATAAGACGTGTATCACCCCATTTTTGTTACTTGTGAGTTTTTTACAAAGGTTCTTAGGGTATTTCCCAACCCTTCTAGCATTTATTTATCCCATAATTCTTGTGGTATCAAAAACATCCAGATCTAGACTAGTGCTGAAGTAAAGTCCTCCTTTTCGAGCGAAAACCTTTTTGTCCAGTATCGCAAATGCAATCATGTTGAGTTGAAGAAATAGGGCCCTTCTTCAAAAACTCGTTCTCTCTCTTCTATGCATGAAAATATCATAGTGAAGAATCCCTTTGATCCCAGCTGAAGAACGATTTGTCCTTTTGTTTTCCATCTAGTATTCACCCACCCCATCAAAGATTTTTCAGAGGGCCATATGGCCATGAACTTACCGATTACTGCATGATTCTTCATATACTATATATAGTTTCTAATTCGTGGTGAAGTGATCTCGTACCTAGAGTTCTCCTTGGTCTTCACCAAACAATTATTCTTCAACCTGTTTCCCAATTGCCCTATCTCTACCTTGTTGTTATCATAATTTTTTTTCCCATCAGGTCCTTACCTACCCCCCATCTCCTTCTCCAATGGGACTTGGCCCTTCTTTTCGGGTCTTGTGCTCCCCCCCGCTATCGACTCTTGAATCAATGTTTTTGTTGTCATTGCTACCAACGTTAGTACTCGCACAGAAAATAAATGCTCTGAAAACTTGTTTGCACGCCCTTCGAGATCATCTCCAAACCTTTACCTGCCAATGTTTTTTTCCTCATTTTGTGTCATCTTCTTATTAATTCAATTTCTTCTCATTTGTTGGAGATACATTTATATTTTGTTCCAATGTTTGAAATTTGATGCAAGTTTTAAAGAACATCAACATATGTTTGAATATATAATAATAATGATAATCTAATTTTAAGATAGAGACCTAGCTAGAAAAAAATTGATGTCCTCAACTCCCTTGTTTTTGGGACAAGGAAGCTCTTCCATGACAACTCATCATGATTTCATTCATATTTTTACAAGTTAAAAACATTTCTACAAAATTATAAATTTTATGAAACTTGTGTGATATAGTTGAATCCATCATTTAAAAAAATAATGAGGTAGATAAGCCTGAGCAGGCACATATCATTCTATATACAATTACAAACACGGTCCAATGTAATTAAAATAGGTAATGTCACCACAAATGGTTGTAACAGATTAGGCCTGGGCTTGATTGCAGATCTATGTCTCATACAAGAGATCATAAACTGTAATAGTATTAAGGTAGTAAGGGTGGGCATCAGTGTTATGGCTGCTACGTTGATGAGAAAATTGAAGATTTTTGGCGACCTCTCTCATGCTTGGCTTCTCTGCAGGAGACTCATTAATACATTCAAATGCCGTTTTCAACAAACAAATAATCTTGTCCACCATTCCTTCTTTGGGACCCTCAATCCTCCCATCTAAAATATCTTTCACATACATCTCTCTCCATGCTCCGTCCCTCTTCATCCTCATACTCTCCAAAATATTAACCTCCTCGCCCACTGCTCCTCCTGTCACTGGATGCCTTCCTGTTAAAACTTCAAGTACCACCACGCCAAATCTATACACGTCACACTTCTCAGTGGATTTCATCGTATAAGCTAATTCTGCATACACATTCAAACCCATTTTATATGGTGAATACAATATATTTTCTTGTTTTAATAATAAAAAGTAAAGTTAAAAGATCATTATAAATACCGGGTACCATATATCTGAATGAGCCTGCAACTTTACTCCAACTGGAAATGTGGGTGTGTAGGAGTTTGGCCGTGCCGAAGTCGGAGACGCAGGCTTGGAATGTCGAGTCTAGCAACAAAGTGGTTGATGCTTTGAGCAGGAAATGTTTGTTGCTGCAGGAGTTCCGAGTCAAAACAATGGGTTTTGAGAATCTTAAGGACATGTATGCAGGTGATACAGACTTTGCAGAATCATATGAGGCAACTAAGAATCCAGTTCTCAGAGATAGAAGCCCGTGGATGGATTACATGATCCAAGATGGATTATTGTTCAGAGGCAACCAATTATGTATTCCAAATTTCTCCATGAGGGAGAATCTACTAAAAGAAAAGCACAGTGGAGGATTGGCAGGACATTTTGGCCACGACAAAACGTTTGCAAAGCTAAGCGAAGCATACTTTTGGCCAGGGATGCGGTCAGAAGTCAAAAGGTTTGTTGACAGGTGCAGAATTTGTCAACATTCGAAGGGCCGAAAAAAGAATGCGGGATTCTATCAATCCTTACCCATACCAGAGAGGTCGTGGGATGAAATCACCATGGATTTCGTATTGGGATTGCCGAGGACGCAAAGAGGACATGATTCAATATTCGTGGTGGTTGAAAGGTTCTCAAAAGTGGCACATTTTATTCCATGCCATAAGACCAGCGATGCGACTCATATCGAAAACTTGTTTTTCAAGGAAATTGTTAGACTTCATGGTTTACCCAGAAGCATAGTATCAGACAGGGATACAAAATTCATTGGACATTTCTGGAGGACACTCTGGAAGAAGATGGGGACTAACTTAATGTTTAGTTCAGCC
>SNQJ01S0004338.1:148218-159220 GCA_010110895.2 Picea sitchensis
GATACGTAACCCCATTTAATCATTACATTTTATTTTTAACCATTAATTTAATACTTAATCGATTAATGACTCATTTAATAATTAATCATTCATTAACCCTTAATTAAAGGGTTAATCATACTTAAGCTAATCATAGTAAAAAAATAATTAATTCATAACATATAATTAATTAAGGTTATATAATAATTAATTATAATTTAGCTAATTTTTAGGATTATTTATGAAATTATTCATATTAATAAATAAAGGGTCATTACAAGTCTCCTATATTTTAGGGGAGAATATTCCACCTAGAGAATATTCTCTTTAGTTAACACTTCAGTTTGACTAGTTGAGTGGAGTCTAGATGTTGCATTGGTTTTGTCACCATGCAACATTGGGATCACCACCATGTTAATGTGCACTTGCCTTGGTATCATCACCGGACTGGCGCATTACCCTTGATTCCTTGATCTACTCTTCACTACACTTTGTTTAGTCAGTTAATTGAAGACTGGTTGACTAGTTAACTCAGTTAGGTGGCAGTGCACTCCCTTAACTTCCTGAGATACTAGACTAGGTGACAGTTTACTCCCGTAACTGTTGGTGTGTGTCCATATCACTCTAGACCACCACTATGGAACATTAGTTACTCATGTATCCTATATCTATTGTAAATTATTTACTCTTTGAGTGTGGAAAACGATTAATGAGAATTCTTTCATTCTTTCTCTCCTTCTTATTTCTCCAATTCTCTCTACAAATGTGTGTATTATTGTTTAGCTAGATATATTATGTGCAGGTTCAACACATTTACACTCGGTACTTTACCAAACTTGATCTTCATTCTTGCTACCACCAGATATGTATGGAAGAGGAAGACATTCCCAAGACTGCATTTTGAACTCATGAGGGTCACTATAAGTTCTTGGTCATTCCCTTTGGCCTATGTAATGCCCCCCTCCACTTTTCAAAGTCGCATGAATCATGTCTTCTGTACTTTCCTCGGTAAATTTTTCTTAGTTTTCTTTGACGATATTCTCATCTATATTAAAACTTGGCAATCCCATCTCGTCCATGTGGATCAAGTTCTACATCTACTATCTAAGAACCAACTTTTTCTCAAACAATCTCAATGTGCTTTTGGAGCCTCTGAATTTGAGTACCTGGGTTATATTGTTAGCAAGGATGGTGTATGGGTGGATCCTAAGAAAATTGAAGCTATGAAGGATTGGACTTTTCCTAGAATTATTAAAATCTTGTGGGGTTTTCTGGGTTTAACGGGATATTATCCTAAGTTTTTTCACAATTATGGAAAAATCACAACTCTTGTCACTAATCTCCTTAAAAATAATGCATTTAGTTGGACTCTCGTTGTTGATCACTCCTTCCATGCCTTGAAATAGGCTATGTGCACAAATCTTGTCTTAGCACTACCAGACTTCACCAAGAATTTTATCCTAGAATGTTATGCTTCAAGGAAAGGAATTGGGGTAGTCCTCATACAATATGACTGACCTTTGGATATCAATAGAAAACAACTTTGAGAGAAAAATTTGGGCCAATCAACCTATGAAAAGGAAATGTTGGATATTATGCATGTAGTGGATCTCTGACGTCCTTATCTATTGGGGCAATGTTTCCAAATTAAAAATTATCATCGTAGCCTCAAGTATTTTCTCGAACAAAGAGTCTCGTCCCCAGAGCAACAAAAATGGGTGACCAAGTTGTTTGGATATGATTATGAGATCATTTACAAGAAGGGAAAAGAAAATGCGGTTGTTGATGCTCTTTCAAGGCAATATGAAGATGAAGGGTCCCTCTTTTCCCTCTCATTGTAGCAGATTGGCTTCAAGCAATTAGCTAGGAATGGTTGCAAGACCCCAAACTTTCTAGCCTAATCCACAATTATAACAAGATTCTCAAGCTTTTCTAGGGTACTCTTGGCATAATGATGAGCTTCGTTATAAAGGTCACTTGTATTTAAGAAAACAATTGAACCTTAAATCCACTGTGCTCTCTGAGTTTCATGCTACCCCCATAATTAAGCATTCAGGTTTTACCAAAACCTATGAACATGTCAAACATTTGTTTTTCTAGGAAGGTATGAAACAAGACATCCACACCTTTGCAGTTGAATGTGATACCTATCAATGCAATAAGGGAGAAACCGTCAAATATCCAAGCACACTCCAATCGCTTTTGATTCCACCTACGATTTGGACAGATATTTCTATGGACTTCATTGTGGGATTACCTAAATTGGGAAATAAGTCAGTCATCGTGGTTGTATTAGATCGTCTTTCCAAGTATGGTCATTTATGTGCTCTTCAAGACCCGTTCACCGCATCCATAGTGGCTCAAATTTTTATGGATAATATCTTCAAACTCCATGGCATGCCTCATTCTATTGTATCCGACTGTGATCCAACTTTCAGGCTCCAAGGAAACCAATTGCATCTCAACATCGCCCATCATCCCCATAATGATGAACAAAACTATTAGCAAGTGTTTGGAAACATGTTTGTGGTTTTTTACATCCGAAAAACTCAATGGGCTCAGTGGTTACCCCTAGCAGAATGGTGGTACAACACCTCTTACCCTACTGGCACTCATATGACTCCCTTTGAAGTGGTCTACGAGCAAAATCCATCGTCTACTCTCTCGTACATGCCAAATTTATCCAAGTTTTAAGAGGTTGACAACGTTCTTACAATCCACATAGCCATTCTCCATATGCTCAAAGAAAAATTGGTCATGGCTCAGAATCACATGAAGCAATAAGCACATCATGGTTGTTCAGAACATCAATTTGTTGAAGGGGACTAGGTGTTTCTTTGTCTACAACCTTATAAAAAAATTTCACTCAAAGTTGAACACTGTCAGAAACTTTCCCCCAAGTTTTACGGTCCTTATTCAATTCTCAATAGAGTGGGGCATGTGGCCTACCAGTTATCTCTTCCCGGTCACTCTAAGCTTCATCCTATTTTCCACGTCTCATGCTTAAAGAAAGTGATTGGAACTAAGTGCCAGAATCAAACCAATCTTCCTAAGTTGGATGAAGAAGGACCCATTTGGTTGCAGCCACAAGCAGTCTTGGACCAACACGAGCGTCGTCTCTGTTAGCGCACCATAAGGGAAGCTTTAGTTCAGTGGAAGGATACACCACCAGAAGATGCCACCTAGGAGACAACTACTATTCTACAACATTTTCCGCATCTCAAGCCTTGAGGACAAGGTTGTTTCTCAAGGGGGAGGGCATGTTAGGGACCCAACCTCCCTAACCCCGCACGTAGGTAGAATAATATCTTTGCTATGTAATAAAAGTCGACATTAGTAAACAACGCCTATATAATAATGTGAACAAGTCTAATGTAAGAAGACTTAATATAAGCTTTCGCTTCTAGAAAGATCTTCTTCTATAATGTTGTTTAGAAGATAGAATTAGTATAAATAGGAATCCAAGGCATGGGAAATTATTGTCTTGAGAATTATTGTAATAGACCTTTTCTTTGTTGGAGGTTTCCCCCTCAAAGAGGTAAGTGAACTTGGATTTCTATAAAGAAAGGTATCAATGTTGGTGTTGATATTCTCTATATTTTGTTGTTTCAGTGGTATTTGTCATAATATTTATGTTTCTGCTTTATATAATACATATGTTACCTTATAAAGAAATATCCCCAAGGGGTAGAGATGCATTGTAGCATTGATGATCATTACATCAGAAGGCCAAAGGACTCAACCCAAATAGGGGGTGATAATTACACATCCTTGTAAGTTGAGAAATGACTAGAGCAAGAAGAGAACATGACTAGGGTATTCTTGCATACCTAGGGGCCTCTTCTCAGGATCACCATCACATGGGTGAGGTTATTAAACTGGAAAAAAAAACCTTGTCACACTATGAGTGTGAATGCAATGCCAAATTTGTGTATGTGAGGTTATTAAACTGGAAAAAAAAAACCTTGTCACGCTATGAGTGTGAATGCAATGACACATTTGTGTCTTCCATAGTTTCTAATCCACCCTAAGATAACTACCTTAAGAGGCAACGTCCAGATAGTACCCCAAGATGGAGATTTCATTAAACTAAGTGCATAAACTATCATATTTAGAATCAAAATACAATGTCAAGAGGAGAGTCATTACCTCGTGATATACCTTGGAAATTAATTACCTCGTGATATACCTTGAAAATAAATTTCCAAGGGGTCTTAGAAGCCATATTTTCTCTCCATATCAATGGTAGTCTCCACTAAAACAAGAATGCTTTTGGATAATGGGGAACCCATCACAATACCAACTATCTTGTGACAAAAAGGCCACAACTTAACAAGGTAGCCAAATAGAATTCAATACAATAAGACTCAACAACAAGTCTAAGTCTATGATGGAATAAAAAGTTCACAATCTTTCATACCATTCTCTCATAACCCTAGCTCTTCTCAACCTATCACTTAGTAATTATTTATAGTTTGGCTCACTTAAGAAACTTTAGAAGTAAGTCAATACCAAATTTTCCAAAGTCAAATTTGTTAGACTTTCAATTCAAAGTACAATATTCACATGTTAAAAACAAATCTATTAAGACAACTTCAAAGTCAAAGTTGTTGGACTATACTTACGAGTCACAAGGGAAAGACAAGTACACTAAAGGAAAAGTAGACCATAGTCAATTACCTATATCAATTTCTTATTTACTAGCGATTAAATTTGTAAAGTTGATCTTAATTTCAATTTCTTATTTACTAGCGATTAAATTTGTAAAATTGATCTTAATTTCAATTTAAAAAGCATATATTTATTTAACCCTTCAATATAAAAAGTTGGAAATAATTGTATTTCAATTAAAAAAGTAAATTAAATACACTTTTCATAATTATTCATAATTATTTTTAAATGACAAATAAAATATTATCTTTCTAAACCTTTACAATCTTAAAAAAATTACAATTTAATCTTAAACATTAAAAATTAAAATTAAAATAATATTAAAAATATTCAACTAAATTAAATCACACATGATATTCTTCAATAGCAACATATCTTTAATCAAATAAAAATTATTGGTAAAATGTTTATGACATAACCTTAAAAAAACTCTCTTTATTTTAGCCCACCAAATTTGTTTATATCACTTTGTATTCTAAGAATTATTTTTAATTACTTCATCTTCAAGATGCACATTCATTGATTTCACCTAATAGGTGATGCTAACTTCTTTTCTTCAATTGATTAATGCATTCATATATCTATATTCCATTTATAATTAATTAATATCTTTACCATATTTTATGCTAACTTCTTTTCTTCAATTGATTAATGCATTCATATATCCATATTCCATCTATAATTAATTAATATTTTTATCATATTCTATATCCATATTCCATCTATAATTAATTAATATTTTTACCATATTCTATATCCATATTCTATCTATAATTAATTAATATCTTTACTATATTCCATTTTTTATTTGTAAAGATCTTTACAATGTACTGGAAGAATTGTTGAGAAAATGAAGAAATGGAGTCGGAGAAGAATATTAAGTTGAAATTAACAATCATAATTTCAGATAACTTTGCAAGCATTTGATTATTAACAAAAACAATAATTGCATCCATACAACTTGCTGTATTAAACTTTTTTATTATGAATACTTCCCCATTGATTCCAATTTTCAATAAGAATATTAAGATCGATTTCTATTTTCAATAAGAATATTAAGATTAATTTCTAGAGCATATTTTATAAGGTATAAGAATATTAAGTGAGAAAACTTAAGTGAAAGATAATTTGAGTGTTTCAAGGGATTGGTTTGTGGTTGAGATTCTATGATCCATAGGTACCTAAGTCGTCAAAATCACCCGGGATCGCACCTGGCCTGGACCGCACTAGCCCTTAACATGGTTGGATTTGAGGTGTCCCCAGAGGTTTCGAACCGGTAACTTCACTTACGGAGTGCCTTAAAAACCCATTTCCTCACCGACTGCTCTACACCATGGGGACTTAAATTTAAAGGACATGGGGTGGGATTTGATCCACTTATGTGTGCATGAGTTACGATACCATTTAATATAGTATCTTTGGGTGCAAACACATGTTCGACCACTACTTCAAGGTGCCCCCATGGCTCCAGGTAAAGCCCTCACGGAAATTGAATCTTGCCCAACGGTGAAAAACTATTCACTTTCCACCATTGGATCCAAACCCTTTAAACATGTTTTACAACACGTTGAATCCATATATGCATTCATAAATGCAATTTAAACAAGAAAAAATTGTGATTTTATTCAAATTTATGTCACCAAATTCCCAAAAAAAAACAAAACCTAAAACTTTTAAACAACTTATTTATAAATATTTTAATAAACAACCATACATATTACAAATTTTATGATATAACATCTATTTTAGAAAATATTTACCTACTCGTTTATAAATGTTTTGGTGAATGTAACAACAAAACAAATTACATATTTTATTGAATGCATTGATAGAATTATTTGTTGAATGTCTAATAAAAATTTAATTTATTACTACAAAATCAATAAAATATGTAAAAAAAATGAAACACTAATGATCCTTTCCCACACATATAGATAAAGAATAATCGAGAAATACAATAATAAAATTTAAAAAAATGAAAATGATCATTCATTGATTTCTTATGATAATTAAGAAAGAAAGAGCTTTAAATAATACTTAAACATTTGAAATTGATTGAACAAGCAAAATTAATTTGCACATTACAACTTACAAGGGAGAAGAAGCTCTCTAGATTGAGTGAATGACCCACATCTTGTAGTGTGAAATCAATAAACTTGCAATGTGAAAGCAATATGAACGAATCAATGAAAAGTCATCCTAATTCTTTTTGGAAGGACAATTTATAAATAAAACTTCTAGAATAGAATGAGGTTATACATCCTTCTCCCGAGGGATGGATTCCCGTTGGAAAGCGATGGCGATGACCTTTTTATTATTATGTAAAACAAGCTAAGCTATGTATGGCGGTGACTTTTTTTCCGCTTCTTCATTGCTTGAGTAGGTAGGTACCGTATTCATTGAAAAAACAAAACACTTGCATTGTTGACCGATTGATCTCGTTCTGCGTATCTAGTCTTCTATTAAAATTTAAAATTCAACCTTTAGCTGCCATTGGCCAGTCTCGACTTTCAAACTTGTCAATAATGCCAAATTCCAATTAGGGGTCAAAATTGAGCACGTCAACGCGTCCATGAAATGTTTTAAAATAAATGGCCATTCAAAAAAGAATGTTCATTTTCAATTTTTACTCATTTTTGAAGAAGTGCAAGTTGCATATTAAAATTTCATTAGAAGGGTTATTGTCACGACCTCAATGATGTGAGTGCATGTTACATGCTCTCGTCTGAGTTAAACGAAGAGATTGGGGTTGCAAGAGGAGCACGCCCGGTTCTTATATCGGCTTTTCGGTGGGTCGACGTATAGCACAAGTCATCTTGGACGAGCTTGGTGGGTGACTTGCATCGCGAACAAGGCAAGGCAAGCTAGACGAACGATGAAGGCAAGTTTAGGCTTGGGCTGGCACAAGGCATGGCGAGTCAGCCAGACTCGCCAAGTAGACTTGGGTGCACAAGTCATCCACGGACTTGATGTAGTATGGGAGCACATCATCACTTGGTGCAGGGCGCTCGGAGATGGGCGTGTCCATTGAAGACAAGTTGGTGGAGTGTGCGGTATGTCTTGGCTTGGTAAGGGGTGCTCGGTGGACAGACACGCCCCTTGGTGACGAGTCGCTTGGGAGTGGGTGCCCAACGCGCCCAAATGACTTAGCGAAATGAAGAAAATGAAAGTCGGCCAAGTATGGGTGGAGCGTGAACCAAGAGACGTGCACCCATGGGAGAGGTCGGCTCGGTGAAATGAAAGGTTGTGTCTTGTTGTGGAGAAAGGGCGCGCTTGTTGGGTGCCCATATAAGGCCAGGCAAGAGAACCATTCGTGACGCAAACGACCACCCAGGGCACGTCCGCTCCCACCAGGACCTTCTTTTTCCCTAGGCCCGAAGAGCTAAATTGCTCCTAAAATCCCTTATCGGGACTTTTCTGCACCCACAGGATGCTTCTCTGATGACCTCCCTTGTATTATCGGGAAATCGGATATCGCGTGGTCGCGAGTCTGGGACTCACGGCACCGGGTATCACCAATCTCCGAAACCCGATGGACATTCACCTCCCGCTTCCTTCTCTTATCGGAATTTTACCCGTTGGGAAATCGGTATTTTCGAGGTAGCGAAACGCTCACCTCACGGTTCCCCGATTCCCGAGGTTCTTATCAATGTTGACCGTATCCCACCGTATCGGAACTTTCAGTTGTCGGGAAATCGACACTTATGGTGTTGTGAGAATCTGCCTCGGTGATTCTCCGATCCCCGATCTGCGATGCCACCTGTCCTTCGTTCACGACAAGGCTTAGCCGTCTGACACCTGTCCTCCACTACAGGCCTTAACCCTGTCGGGAAATCGCATATCAGAATATCGCGATTTCCGTGGTCAAAGTTCACGGGACTTACAAATACCCGAACTCCGATCTATTGACACCTGTCCTCCGGTTCTGACTCCTAGACCCCACGCTCCTGTAGTGATCGGGAAATCGCGTATCGGGAATTCGCGATACCTGATGCACAAATTCACAGTCCTTACCAAATGCCGAATCCCGAAATGCACGTGTGACTTCCCCTTGCTACGTCACCACTTCCTCCTCCACTCTATCGGGTATCGCGGGATCGCGATTTCTATTGCAACAGTTCCTGTGTATGCAGAAACCCCGAAATGTCGAACCCCGACTTCTCAGGATCTCGCGCCACGTGTTCCGTTGTGATCAACGGCTCCGATTCTCTTGGGAAATCGCTGATCGCGATTTCATTCCTCAAGGGTTTCACGATCACAAAGACTCCGATATCCCGATGAGCCGAATCCCGATGACTCTTGGGCTCCTCCTCTGCACGCTAAGGCTTAACCCGTGCGCAACTCTCCTAGATCTGACGGCGGACGGGATTTCGCTGTTCTCCATGGAGAATACTGACCGTCAGTTTATCCTTCTCGTGGATTTCCTGAGATGACTAAGTATTTCCTCTCAAGGCTACTTCCCAAGCCTGCGCCTGCAAATCTTGCTTGACCCTTCTTCGATCAAATTTCTTGGACTCTCTCTTCCACGATATCACAAAGACGCTATGCCTCCTGAGCTTTTCCACTCCGACTCCTTCAGAGGGATCTTGTGCGCACTCCTCGCACTCGGCGTTCAACAACTTCTCAAGTGTTGAGTCCTTCTGACTCTGCGCACTTTCTGCAACAACAGTCTTCTATCTCCTTCTGCTCAGATTAACAACTGAGACTTCTTCCTTCAGCCTGCACCTTCCTTGCATGGCTTCGACAACCCAAATCAGCTTCTGGGCGAATGAGAAACCAAAGTTCAACTACTGAGCCTTCATCAACGCACTCTTTGCAGGAATCTCCTGGCTCAGATAGAGAAACAACTGAAACTCATTCCTTCTCCTATTTAGACTTCAACTGAAACAGGAAATCACATGCACAGCATATACAAAGAAAATGCATAACAGAAAACAAACATTCCTGAGCACATCCACAATATACAGAGAAAACAACACAAACCATGAGTTTTGAATCAAAGCTTCCTTCTATTAATTCAAATGCCTGTACATGGGTGTTCTTCATACAATATTCTCTGCTTGCTCTTTTCTTTTCCTGAATGCTTCCAATATATTACAATAATACAATGAGGGTGTCTATCTCTGTTTTCCCTCTCAGACTCTAAACTATCAAATTTAGAATTAACTCCTATCTACCAGCATTAAATCTATTAAATGCCTCCTACTACTTCAGACAAGAGCGTATGGCTCGAGGTCTGATACAACATACAAAAGGTGCTCTTTCATAAATGGTTCATTGAAATTTTGGCGCTTCCATTTCAAACGTTTTTAAAGTAATATGTCATGTGTTAAAAAAAACACATGCGCTGCTCCATGCTTGCTTTGGGTAATTGCGATGCTCCTGCATCATACTCCTCGGCTTGAAAACTTTTATGGCCTCCTGTCCATGAGCTCCTGCACGGTCTGTCCATGCTTTTGAATCTCTGCTTCGCTTTCTCAGCTGGCATCTTCCACTGGACGGTTCTTCCATTTGACCAGATACTCATAGTATTCCTTTCGCCTGGTCTTCTTGCTCGCCCTCCTGTCAAGTATACGCTCCATTTGTGGCTTTTGTGCAATCGGCATCTGCTTCTGCCACTCGATCTCTGGATGTTCATCACTTCCAGTTCCTACTTCTTCAGCCTTATATGGATATAAGTCTGAGACATTGAATGTCGGAGATACTCCAATCTCATTCGGCAATTCAATTTCATAAGCATTTTCTCCCAATTTTTTTAGGACTCTGGATGGCCCAATTTTCTTCATTTTCAGCTTGTTGTATGTTCCCCTTGGGAACCTTTCCTTCCTTAGATGTTCCAGAACTAGATCGCCAACTTCGAACTGAAGTTGTCTCCGATGTTGATCCGCTCTGCGCTTATATTCCTGGTTTGATTTCAGCAATCGTTGCTTCACCCTGCTATGAAGTTCTTCCATCGCCTCTGCTAATTCTTCAACGCTTGCGCTCTTAGTCATTATCTGCTCTAAGTCTCTCAGTGCAGATACTCCTCTTGGCTGCCTGCCATATACAATCTCAAATGGACGTTTTCCTGTGCTTCTGTTCATTGAGTCATTGTACGTAAACTCGGCCTGTGGCAACACATTGTCCCAACTGCTATGGTGCTCTGTCACCAGGCTTCTGAGTAAATCTCCCAGACTTCTATTCACCACCTCTATTTGCCCATCCATCTGGGGATGGTAGGCTGAACTAAACATTAAGTTAGTCCCCATCTTCTTCCAGAGTGTCCTCCAGAAATGTCCAATGAATTTTGTATCCCTGTCTGATACTATGCTTCTGGGTAAACCATGAAGTCTAACAATTTCCTTGAAAAACA
>SNQJ01S0004338.1:173243-184472 GCA_010110895.2 Picea sitchensis
CGTCGAGGAGGAGCCTAAGAGTCATCGGGATTCGGCTCATCGGGATATCGGAGTCTTTGTGATCGTGAAACCCTTGAGGAACGAAATCGCGATCAGCGATTTCCCGAGAGAATCGAAGTCGTTGATCATAGAGGAACACGTGGCGCGAGATCTCGGGAAGTTGGGGTTCGGCATTTCGGGGTTTCCGCATACACAGGAACTGTTGCAATAGAAATCGTGATCCCGCGATACCCAATAGAGTGGAGGAGGAAGTGGTGACGTAGCAAGGGGAAGTCACACATGCATTTCGAGATTTGGCATTTGGTAAAGACTGTGAATTTGTGCATCAGGAATCGCAAATTCCCGATACGCGATTTCCCGATCACTACAGAAGCGTGGGGTCCAGGAGTCAGAACCGGAGGACAGGTGTCAATAGATCGGAGTTCGGGTATTTGTAAGTCCCGTGAACTTCGACCACGGAAATCGCGATATTCCAATATGCGATTTCTCGACAGGGTTAAGGCCTATAGTGGAGGACAGGTGTCAGACGGCTAAGCCTTGCCGTGAACAGAGGACAGGTGGCATCACAGATCGGGGATCGGAGAATCACGGAGGCAGATTCTCACAACACCATAAGTGTCGATTTCCCGACAGCTGAAAGTTCTGATACGGTGGGACATGGTCAGCATTGATAAGAACCTCGGGAATCGGGGAACCGTGAGGTGAGCGTTTCACTACCTCGCAAATACCGATTTCCCGACGGGTAAAATTCTGATAAGAGAAGGAGGTGGGAGGTGAATGTCCATCGGGTTTCGGAGATTGGTGATACTCGGTGTCGTGAGTCCTAGACTCGCGACCACGTGATATCCGATTTCCCGATAATACAAGGGAGGTCATCAGAGGAGCATCCTATGGGTGCAGAAAATTCCCGATAAGGGATTTGAGGAGTAATTTAGCTCTTCGGGCCTAGAGAAAAAGAAGGTCCTGGTGGGAGCGGACGTGCCCTCGGTGGCCGTTTGTGTCAAATTGGGACAAATCCCTTACAAAATCCATAACCTTAATAGGATTAGGTTTTTCCACTTTCCATCTAACTTGTTCATGGCTGGTCCTTGATCAAACCATTTATCCATGTCGTTTCTTTTCCACTTTCCAACTACTCCACAACAATTTGTCCACTTTCTAACTACTTTTATCGGCATGGGTTTTAACTTATTTATGACGCTACTTTTCCTCTTTTTCTAGTGTTGCTTTTAATTCCTTCATTTTCCCCAAAATTTGTCTGCGCCAACATGCCCCCCACACTGACATCGTGACTCATCCTGATTCACTCATGGACTCCAACATATTTCATTTCTTGTGCCAGTGCTTCGTACATTTATGTTATCTGTTGGCATTGCTCCTGCACTTGGTTGCTCTTCTCTTTCATGGATTTGACCACCTGTGCAGTGCATGGAGGTATTAATATCTCTTCCCCCCTCCAATCCTATATGTTATATTCTTAATTTCACTGTACCGATCTCCACGACCGATTGTTCCACCTTATCATGTAGGGGCTCCAAGTGAGTCTGTCTTTCAGTTTTCTATTCCTGCACCGCTTTTTCCTATGCATGTAGGCTCTTCATTTTTGCAGCAGTCTTGATCTTCTCTGGCAGTGAAATTTTCCTCTACCACTACTTGACATATGCCATTTCTACATGCAATTTATCTTCCTTCCCTTGCAACTCCTGTAGGCTCCCATCCTCTAGGAGTTGTGTACACAGTTGGGCACTCTTTTCCAACAAATCTGTCGTTCTATGTATATTTTGTATGATGTTATCTACAGATGTTGTCGTGTATTGATCCCTTTGCACTATGACTTATGGAGGAGTAGTAGTTACTATGCGCTCCTCCATCTCCTTGATATGTACTTTATAGTGCTCCAACGTCTGCGTTATTTTATTTATCTTCTCTTCTGAAGATGCTACCCTCGGTTATGCACTATCTGAAATGGATTGGAATACTACATTTATCTGTTTCTCCATCTCATCCAACTTTTGTTTTTCTTTCTTCTCTTCCTTCCATTCTTGGGTAACTTCCTCCTTCATCGAGGTGTTGCCTTATTGCACCAACTGTAAGTTCGTTGCATCCGACCTTGCTCTATATTGAATCTCTTGCGCGATTCTAACCTATAATTTATACAATGCCTTTGTTGGAATCTTGGATAATTCCAAGTCTAATGTCTCAATGTATTTTAAGGGCTTCTATATTGTCTTCTCATCAATAAACAACATCACAGGTGTTATGATGAAATTGGTGCTCCCCTACGTTGTAATGTGTATTGTTTCTCCAACAGGCACTCCTTATTTAGCTCGTTTTGGTTTGTCTTTTTGTTGTTGCTCTACCTTAATCCTCAATTGCTCCAACGCAGTTTTCACTTCCTGCACCTGTTCCAAAATTGAAGCCCTGTGATTTTAAAAATTCTCCCATAATTCTGACAGCCGATCTTCGACTGTGGTGGCTCTAAACTACATATCGTCTATTGTCGATGATGTGTGCATTGGCATTTTTTGGGCCTTTTCCTTCTTCCTAGAGCCACTTACTTTCTCCCCTATTATCTTCCTCTAGGCATCTGATGGATCAGATTCCTCTGGAATCTGTGTATCCATGCATGTATCCTGCCCAAATTCTTCTTCCATGGATATATCTTGTGTCTCTGTCTGGACTTATTCGATGCACACATGTTCTATCTCTCCTCTTGGTTCTTTCTCTATGCACGATGTTCCTTGTGTAGAACCATGTTGTGATTTCTTCTTTGTCCTCCTTTTATTTTGTATGGGATTGTGTCCCCCCTCTTGTCCCTATGCAACATTCTTCTTTTTGCTCACGTTGTTTGTTCCTTTCTGTTGTGCAAGGATTGTTCTGTCTTGCATCCTAGTTTGTCCTTTTGGATCTGCTCTCGAAATAACTGGCACTTTCCACTTTCCTGGACCTCCATCTAGATTTCCTTCATCATCATGCGATAATTAAAATATAGTCACTCTTTAGATGGATCCCTCTTTGCCTATAGCCACATACTATGGTGCAATGCTTGAAAATTTGCTATCTGCCCAAACTCTTGGACATTTTCTGGAGAAATCATCCATGTGTCTGCTAACTGGTTGTAGATCTCTGTTAAATATAGAGCAAACATGTCATTGTTTATTTTCCTGGCCTTGGGATCTATTGTGCTTCAGAGCAACGTGTAGCGCGTTGCGCCACACTTTCCTATCCTTGGCAGGAACAGATTGTATGTGGGTTCTTTCCATCCCATCAATACAATGAGGATGAGTAACCAAGAGTAGTGGAACTCAGAGCCCCAATCCTATGTGTCCTAGAAATCCTTCAAGAAGGAATTCAATAGATAAGGGGCCCAGCTCATTGAACTCCCCTTCGCGCACTGCGCTGCAACTACTACTACGCCTACATGTACCTCCTCCTTTCTACACTTGTGCATCAATTTGCAACCTAACAATCTTGTTGCAAATTTCATCGTAGTATCTTTGATGTCATTGATCCTTATTCCTCTGTTACCTCTCTCTGCACCATACTTTTCTTTGATTTCATCATAAATGGATTTTTCCTTTGTTTTGTCTTCTAAATATTTTTATGGCTTCTCCCCATCCGTGGGTAGCCCCATGATTGTTGCAATCAAATCAACATTGATAGACACTGGCCTATCCATCCATAAAATCCCTCCATGCACCTTTGCTAGGATTTTCTTCACACATCCATTGATGACCCAAAGTGCGGTATATCCAACAAGTTCATTATTCATGTGTTGTATAGCCCCACGATCCACTCCGTAGTCTCCAACAGTGGCACGCCTGATGGGCCTTCTCCCTTGATCTCCAAATAGGTTTGTGGCACCAAATATGGGAATTTTATTGTGTCAGCCATGTCATGGTCGGAGTATCTCATGGTATCTACTCCTCCCATCAACTCATCTTCAACCTTCACTCCCTCGAGGATATTAGGAATCACTACTACCAATTTCTCCTGTGTGTGTTATACTCCTTGCACATTGCTCTCAACTCACACCTTCTTTTCCCTTGCAGGGACGATACCCCAACTGTTGGTATGTCCTGGCGCTATGTTTCCTGCTCTTCTTCTAGCTCTAGGCCTTGCTACGTTGAACCTGTGGCTTGTTCTTCATGCTGCATCCATTTTCCCCTGGATGCATTGGATTATGTCCTTTCTGCGTCCACCTCCAGTTGTCAAGCCTCCTGTGTTGGGTTTTGTTCCTCCTCGATATGTGTGGTAGTTGTCTCATACTCTAGTGTGTGAATCTCGTCCAAATCCACGACTATGGACATATCCTACATTTCTGATACCTGAGCACTACTTATTCTGTTTCTTCTGGCCCTGCTTAGCGCTCTAACGCGTGGTGGAAACATCCTACTGAAATTCAAGATGTTGATCTCTAAATCTCCAATGGCTCTTGTGAATTCTCACTTTTTCACACTTAGACTTCGCTCTCCGTTATTCTCCTTAGTGCAAAAAAAAAAATGACTATATTTCCCCCTTTTTATGACTTTATAGTGGGAAGATGAAATGGCAAATGTTCCACACTAATAGTTGTCACCTTTTTCACTTTTTTCCTACGTGCTCCACTTTTGTACCTGCCAACTATTTATCTACATGCAGTGTTTTTCAACATTGATTTTTCTGCGGTGCACTATTAATTCTAACAATTCCATTACATAAAAAACCTCTAATATTATCCTATCTTTTTGTATTTTTTTACATTTCTTCTTTTTATGGATTTTTGGCATTTTCTTCTAACATCTACTATATACAATATGTACAATCATACCTCATCTTTTTGTTTTTACCTCAGGTTTTTAGGTCAACTGTCTTGATACAATTTCACTCAACTGCAATTCACTAGTCCTCTGAGATTCTTTCTTGCAAGATATTTCAGTTGCACAACACCTCCATTTTTTATAACCTCTACTTGATAAGGCCCTAACCAGTGCATCTTGAATTTCCCAGGGTGCTATAAATACCTGTTGTCATAAAGGAGAACTAAATATCCTTCCTTAAATATTTTCTTCTTTATGTTCTTATCATGCCAAGATTTTTCCTTTTCTTTCGGTACTTCCTAGTGAAATCCTGCTAAAATTTTGTCTTCTTCCAGCTCCATCAATTGATCCAATCTTTCCTACGCAACACCTTCTTCTGTCATGTTGGTGATTGTTGCAATGCACAGACTAGGTATTAAATAATCCAATGGAACTGTTGCTTCCTGCCCATACACCAGTCTGAATGGTTTATGTCATGTAAGCTTCTTGCATGTAGCCCTGTAATCCCATAATACTGTTGATACCTTCAAATCCCAATCATTCCTATTGACATTGAAAATCTTTGTCAATGCATTGTCTAGAATATTGTTAAAGGCTTCTACTATACCATTTGACTAGGGATGGTAAGGTGTGCTCTTCTGATGGTATATCGCAAATTCTTTTGTCATAGATTTGATTTTAATGTTAATAAAATGAGTTCCCTAATCACTCAACAATATTCTAGGACATCCAAATATGGTCACTGTGTTCTCAAACAGAAACTGCGTTGTAGTTTTTGAACTACAATCCTTCAATGGGGTTTCTTCTATCCATCTGGTTAAGTATTTTGTCATAGTGATGATGTATCTAGCTCCTAACCTCCTTGTTGGTGGATTAATGGGTCCAATGAAATCCACAACCCATTTATCAAATACATGTAGAGTTACTTGGGGAATAAGTGGAATGACATCCCTTATGGATGTTTTTCCCACCCTCTGACAGACATCACGAGTCTGACATTATTCCTTTGTGTCCTTATGTACTGTAGGCAACCATAATCCTATGTGCAACACCTTATGTGATGTAGGTTTTCCTACATATTCCCTCCAACTATTCCTTCATGTGCTTCTGCTAAAACCATGGAGTGTTCATGCTCCATCACACATCTTCTCAAAATTCCATCTACACCTAACTTGCATAAATGACCTGCAATCAGCTAATAGTCTGCACCACGCACTACCAATTGTTTTTTCTGCGCGAAAATAAATTCCTTGGGATCCATTCATGTGCTAAAAAATCCAAGAATGTGAGCAAAATAATCATCAGCAATCTAAAAAGAAAATAAGTTAGCATCAAGAAAATTCTCCTCCAAGTTCTTTGACTCCTCTCCATTAGTAATTCTTGATAGGTGATCTTGTCTTGCATTCAACTTCCCTGGTTTTACTATGATTTCAAAATCATATTCCTGAAACAATAACAACCATCTACAAATCCTTCCTCCCAACACTGTCTTGTTCACTAGATACTTCAAAGCAGAATGATATGTAAACATATTAAAATTTTGACCCAATAAATAATGTTTGAACTTTTGTAAGGCATATACCATTGCCATATCTTCCCTTTCTGTAGTGTTTGTTACACATTATTTTTGTCACCCTAGTGATGTTCTACAAGCATGTGTTTAGGCTCTCAAAAGGATCTTTTGCATGAGAAAAGTAATTGTTTTCTCCCTCCACAAAACATTTTTTTAGAAGGACACCGCAAGCTAACAGTAATACACAGTGCGGAAATGTCTGATTTTCGTATATTGTCCTTAACCTAGCTTGCGTAATTTCCGCAAGCTTCTCTATAGACAGGGTGTGACGGTGTTTTAAAACTAAGAAAAGGGACGAATTTCACGAAGATTATAGAAGGGGATCTTCTAGAATATGAGGTGGCATCCATATGGTTGGGATCCTACTAGCTTCTCTAATTTGGTGGGATCATCCTAATCTCTTTAACCATCTCTCCTTCTCCTATATAATGATGGATTTCTCATGGAAAATGTTAAGCAAAAAGAAATCAAGATCAAGTAAGGAATAGGATGAAGATTTTGTGAGGAACTCTATCTCAATTTATGCTTGAGATATCCATTGTTTCATCAAGCTATTGTGGGTCATCTTCATGCAAGTTTGAAGCAAGTTTGTGTGTGTTGGAGCAAAGGGCCACTAAAAGGGAACCTTACAACATCAAGGCAGTTCAGTTGTATATTCCACTTTTACTTAATATAATATGGTGGCATGTTTCTTTCCCATAAAATCATTCTCATTTTATTACATGACTCCTTTATCACATGTATAGGTTTTCATTAAACATACTATTGTTCTTTCACTTTGGTTGGTTTGTGTTCCATTGTAGGATCAATAGCACAAGAGCACTGGAGCAAAGCAGGGACAACAAATACATAAGGAAGCAATATTAAAACGTATGTCACTCATCTCTTATTTGATAGAAAATTCAATGATTAAACTTAGGGAAAGCACCATGTCCTATCTCATTTTGTTCTAGATCTAGGTGGATCTAGGGAGATCCGTTTATGTCCACATTCACCGATTTATCCAATAACAGTGTTATAGTTCTGCTCAGACTCAGATAACTTTCTACTAGAAAAATATATTGGGTGATCAATGTCTCCTTCACCTATTTGTGCCAAAACTACTCCAAGTGCAATGGATGAAGTGTCCACATGCACATGGAATTCCTTTGTCCAATATGGAAAGCTCAAAATTGGTGTTGTCACCATCTTCTCTTTCAGTATGTCCAAGCTCTCTTAGCATTCATCATTCCACTAAACCTGGTGTCTTTATTTAGTAACTTTTCCATGGGCGCAGTAATTTTTGTGTATCCCTTTAAAAATTTCTTGTAGTACCCTGTGTTTCCCAATGTTTCTCTCAACTGGCGCACTGACTTTGGTGGTGGTAAATTGACAATAACAACAATCTTTGCAGGGTCTACTACCAAGCCCTGTTTTCATACAATGTGTCCAAGTAGGATGCCAAATGGTATATTGAATATACATTTCTTAATGTTCAAGGAAATATGACATTTCCTACATCTTTCTAACATTAAACTCATAATTTCTAAATGGTCCTTCAATAAACTGAATATTGTCCAATCATCCAGATAAACTTCTAAAAACTTATGTATAAAATCCTTGAATGCAGCTACTACTACTCTGGAAAATATTTTTGGTGCATTCTGTAAACCAAATGGCATTACTTTGTACTGATATGACCCCCATTCCACTGATCTAAATCTATTTTTTGGATGGGTATATTTCAACCGGGTTATCCACTCCTGCAATAGCGTGGGAAGCTCACTAAAGAAACTTTTGTGTATCTTGTTGAATACGTATCTTTCTATATATTGTCTTGGCTTAAACCTAGAGCTTCTATTATCTTTGTGGGAAAACTCTAGTTCCTAAAATCTCAACCATCTTCCAATATCTGCTTTTGTGGGATTCCAACCTACAAACATCCTGATCCAAAAAGGATCCAGAGAAGACTAAGGACAATTCAGAATTCACAGAAGCGACTCGTGAAGCTCAGAATGGCCTCAGCAGATAGAGAAAGGGAAAAAATTCAAAGTCCTCAAAACTCAGTGAAATTGGCATCATCGCTAAGACCGCGTTGCAATATTTCCAATCGCATAAACAGCTCATCAAACGGAGTTACGGATCAAAAGATATTTGCAGTCAAAGTTTTGTTCAACCTAGCCCAGTCAGCAGGCATGCGTCAACATTTGTACTTCTGATGTTAGCATCATTATAGATGATGTCAACGTTTGTACAGTGTATGTGGCACACGTAGAGGATGACATGTGTCATGATGATGTCACCATGGTGATGTGGCAGCACCAAAGGCTGCCACGTGTCACTCATTTTCAACATTTTTCGATCAACATGTGGACTAATGAGGAAGTGTCATGTGGTAGTCCATATAGCCACGTGGCAGGCCGTACGGGATGTGGCAGACACGTGTCATCCATATCATACATGGCAGGATGACATGGCAGGGTGAATGTACAGGTGAATGATGTGGGCCAATGGTTGGCTTCCACGTGGCCCAATCATGGGATGCCACGTGGTAGTGGGAAAATTCCCAATGAGGGCCCGTAACTGAGTTTTCAGAAATAAAAAAAAGGTTCACCAAATCTAGCGAAGGTCCTGCCAAAGCTGGTGGCCAACCTTCCAACTCCGACAAATCTAAACGATAACTCTAAACTTGGTGATAGTTCAAACCACACACACACACACACACATATATATTGTTATAACTACAAGCCCAAAATGGGAGGCCGACAGGCTCAACCCTGGGACCTCCCCCTATCCAAATTCCTTACATAGAATCCACCAACCATTGAGCTAAATGGATCTGTTGATTAGTCCACCTAACATTTAATTTAAATGATGAGTTTTCCCATGGACGGGAGGAGGGTGATCGACAGTACATTCATGCATGTTTTTCAAGGCAAAGTACATTGAATTAACTGCAGGTTGCAGGCATGGAAACCGAGACGAGATTTCTCATGGGCCAAGGAGTGACAGAGTCGGATTGAGGCATGGAGAAAGTCATTTTTGGGTAATTCGACGCCACGAATTAAATCGTACTATATGTTTTCTGATCTGAGCAAAGCTTCTGCAACTTAATTCTAGAATGAGGTATACTTATGTATTTTGCCAAATTCTTTTGTTGAGTTAATAAAAAGGCCTACCCATTTGAGAGAAGGACACAGAGACATAGTCCACTAGGGACGAAATAAGTTATCAATTTTTTGTGTTCATATTTGATGCTTATGTCTCTTCCTTATTGAGCTTTTTTTTATTTATGGTTCACTTTAATTTATGCTCATTTAATACAATTCGTTATAAGTCACTTCGATGAAAATATCCTAGATCATGTTGGTATCAGAGAAGTCATCTTTGACTTGAATTGTTGAGTTTGAATGCTTACTAGGGACAAGCATAAGCAGGGTGAAGGAACTCTTAAGACTTTCAATACCGAAGTTGGATGTGCATCCCAAAGGAATAAAATGGAAGAAGAGGACAAGCGTGATGAACACGAGAAAAACTTCCATATGATCTTTTATCACATGTCAGAAATGGTCGAGTGAATGTATGGAGACTACGAGAAGAGGATGAAGAAGAAAGGGAAGAAAAAGGAAGCACAAGCTGATGATAATTCTTCAGTGAATCAAGGGGTTGGAGGAGACCCTCCTGAGCCTCCATATTCACCATCAAGTTCTAGCTCTTCTTCCTCTGAGCATTCTCATCATTCTCATCATTCTAGCCATAAAAAATCTTTTAAGAAACCATTATTAAAGCTTGATGTAAAATTTTCTTTACCTATGTTTAATGGAGATGCTAATCTTGAAAAGCTAGATAATTGGATCTGACGGGTTGAAGTATATTTTCATATCCCACAGATTGATGAAGAGGAAGTTAAATTGAAATTGGCTTCTCTTTGGCTAGAAGGCATCGCTCTCGTATGGTGGGAGAGAACACTTCATGACATAAGTAAATGTGGTAATATTCTTTCCTTGTGTTCGGAATTTAAATCAACGATAAGGAAGCAATTTTATCCATTGGGTTATTTACATAAAGAAATGATGGAATGACAAACTTTAAGACAAAGTAAAGATCAAACTATACAAATTTTCATGGAAGAATTTAGGGAGAAAGATCTTGCATTAAACATTCCTTTGGATTCTTATGAAACTTTAATGAAGTATATTGGCACACTTCACAGATATATTCGTCATACTTTTCTATTGTTTAACCCTACCAGTCTTGACGAAGTTTGTGTGCAAGACACTCACCTTGAGAATAGGGGAAAGCATGTTCAAGAAGATCCCACAAAGAAACCTTTCAATCTCCCACACAAGCAGATTAAGAATTTTAAAAGGAAGGACAAAAAGACCGCACTGTAAAGAGAGAAGAAGGAAGACCATCTTGCAATCATTGCAAGAAAAATGCTCATGATGATTAACATTGTTGGAAAATACATCTAGAGAAGAGACCGAAGTAGTTCGGTGGAAAGGGGAAGACAAAGATCGTTTCTATAGTGAAACAAGATCTTAGTTCTGATTTAGGAGACGAAAGAAATATCACAACGGTTAGAGTACAAGGTAAATATTCCCTTCATGTAATTTTTAAACATGTGAAGTAAAGCAATGCATATAGATTCTTAAGAAAAACAAAATTTAATCAATGGCTCATACACAGAGTACACAGAGATTTTATACCGAAAACCTTCAACCTGGAAAACCTTTCTTATATTCATTATATCAAATTTCACCATTCACCATACAATATATACAATTTTTTTAGGTATTCCGTAGATACCAAAACCCTAATCCCTTAATCCGTGATTAATTTAGTAAACTGCTAAAAATAGCAAAATCCG
This sequence comes from Picea sitchensis, assembly GCA_010110895.2. Classification (NCBI taxonomy): domain Eukaryota; kingdom Viridiplantae; phylum Streptophyta; class Pinopsida; order Pinales; family Pinaceae; genus Picea; species Picea sitchensis. Next base: position 184,465 of record SNQJ01S0004338.1, read on the forward strand.
CTAAAAAT
>SNQJ01S0004338.1:197607-210417 GCA_010110895.2 Picea sitchensis
AATAAATCTATACTAATAATTAATAAAAAGTTCTCATAATTAACTTAATTGAAAACAATTAATGATTAATATTTTTGGAAAATTCTATTTTTAATTTTAATTTTATGCCCTTGCTAATAATTTGGAAGAACAAGAAGAACAATAATACGTCTCGGCCAAAAGTTTGAATGGATCAAAACAAATATGATATTTGATATTAAAAATATGTTTGGTAGTAATTGATTTCAAGGTACAAAGAGTGTCAATCACATTTTAAAATTTGAATGGAGGATATAAACCATATTGTTAATCTTTAACTTTTATTTTAATAGAATGGCCCATTTGATTAATGTAGGATATTTTAAAAAAAACTCAAACTCTTTGAGTAAGGAAGGGTTTTAATTTATTTTAATATTTTTAATCAAAATTTTAATGATTTTAACTTTTATTTTAGATATTGAAGTGGGTTTTGTGGGTTTAAAGTGGTGGGAATTAGAAATGTCGTAGTCTAAACATTCTATGAAATGATTTTTTTTTGTGATATTTTTCAAAGATATTTGTCCGAAATTCGGCGAGAAATTGTTATATCTGTAGATTTGAGTGATTATTTTTATATAATCCAAGTGCCCTAGGAGTTTTTTGACATGCTAAATCCATTTCTGCATTTATAAATGGATTTTAAACAACAAAAAATAATGGTTTTGTACGAATTTATATCGTCGGATTTCGACGAAAAAAAACATTTCGTAAACAACGCCATTAAAAATTCTCAACACTTTTATAACTTAGGTGTTGCAGACAATTTATTTTGAAAATGCTTATACTAAGAAAATACATTAAAGTATTTATTGATATGTTTCTTAATAAATTATTTAATTTTTTAATAAATTTTTTAAAATAATTAACATTTAATATTGATAATATAGATTTTAAAAGATTAGATTTTTTTAAGTAATAAGTTAAATTATAATTTAAGTTACTATATGGTTTTATGTATAGAATTAAGGTTAGATATTATTAAGAAGCATATGACTTTATTGAAGGTGGTTTCAATGATGACCAAAAGGGATATTAGCTTTCTTGTGGATACTATTGATCGAGTTGAAATTGTCCTTTGGTCTTAGGTAAGACCTAAGATTGCTTTTAGTGGCTAAGAGTTCTTTTTCTTGGACGTAAGGAAACGGAATAATAACACAAGAACTAGGGGTATCTAACAAGAATGGAAGTCTACCCCCTTATCGACCACCAATGAATTATTTTAGGTGACATGATTTTCCTTAAATAATAACGATGACTCAACTTACATTCATAAATAGTAACTCAACGCAACTATCCTCATTATCAATTGACAATTAAATTATGATAAATTTTATTTCCTTCAAATTATATTTAAAAAATTATAATTCATCTACTCCTAATTTCACACTCAAAAACCAAACCCTTTTAAAGAACAAAATCCACTTCACAAGTTTGCTTTATTGGTAACTTACACTCCTAATTTTACACTAAAAAAACAAACCCTTTTAAAGAGAGAACAAAATCCACTTCACAACTTTGCTTTATTGGTAACTTGCAATAAAAGGCATATATAGGAAATATGCATACATTTCTATGAACCAAACATGGGCTTTCCTTATAGGTTGTCATATCATAAAATAGTGGATTTTTGGCACTTCCAATCACATGGATGAAGAGAATACTCTATTCTTCGTAGGAGAAAGTGACAAAGGATGAAATGCATGCATGCTCTAGACATGGTTGTCTAATCGTTGCTCTTTTCAATATCCATTAATGTTAATGTTATTGATTGAATGGTTATATCTTCCATCTATGTGTTTTTCAATCAATATGTGATATGAATTGTGTTTGTAGTATGATTTGATGTGATACTTTCTTTCCCTCCTACATAGATTAGCTACATTGATGGTGGGATGTGCCTTCTACAACTTAGTTAGGAGAAACAACTTATAGTTTGTATATATTCAAAGTAAATTAATAAGTGGTATTGGTCCCTTATGCAGAAATGCATGTGCAATGCAGTGTCATCCCATCAACTTTTTTTTCCATCACAATGAAAGAGCCCTTTAACTAAAGTTAAAATAACATCACCTTCTCTTTTGCCTACATGTTACTCTATGCATAACTACCCCACCATTTGGGTCAAAGTACAAAATGGACCCATTGCCTCAAGTTGGGGAGTGAAGGGCGAGGACATAGATGTCAATCACCCCACACCAGTGGATTATGCATAACCACCCCACCATTTGGGTCAAAGTGCAAAATGGGCCCATTACTTTAGTTGGGGAGTGAAGGGCGAGGACATAGATATCAGTCACCCACACCAATAGATGAGGAGCATGATGTTATCACAAACATTAACTATTCTGCTAAGTCCCAACCCCAAAGCTCCATACATCAATTATCGTCCCAATTTCTAACACTGCCTCCCACTTGAAGAAAATATTAATTATTTTTTCTCACCTAAACTATTTCTCTCTTTCAGAGGCTTTTAATGGTCTTGTTTGTATGTCGCTTCAATTCTTGACATTTGACAAAATTGAACATGCGTACACGTGGGCTTGGTGCTGATGGGGATACGGTGGAAAGCACAAGGTCATCTGGTGGGCTACCAGTGCACCCCACTTATATGACTTGATGTCGTGAGGGAGGGCTAACAAGGTTTAACCTAGAGAGGAATCTAAGGAGCCTATGGCCCCACGTGTTATTTGGAAGCCCCCAAATTTCGAGGACTATGTCACTTAAATAAAATACTATGACGTTATTAAGTGGCTCTCAACACAAGAACTTGTCGAACCATCTGAACTCTTTCATCTTGAGCATGTAATATAAGTGATAAATATTATATATATATTGGAATATATAGCATTAAATTTGTATCAAAAGCGTTTCAAATCAACATTGTATATTTAATTTTATACATTATTTATTATTTAGATGGTGTGAAATTAAATGGTGTATATATTAATTTAAATATTTATTAATTTGTTATCAAGATAATGTGTGTCTTCATTTTGTTAGTGATTATAAATTCGTAGGAGTCATAAATTCTTTCATAATTGTATAGTATTGATTATTACAAATTTTTGGTTTTAAGTTAATATTGTATTAATGTTGGGTAACTATAACTTGTGTTGCAATTTATTATATTTGAGATAAGGAAAATTTTAGGGACTAAATTTTATGATTTTTTTTTTATTCCAACAAAAAGATTTACTTCTATTTTTTTAAAGACAATTTACTCAAATTTTATAGGATAACATTATTTCACCTCAAAAAAAGATTATTTTTCTAAAAACTATATAAAATCATTAAAAAAATTGAATATTTTTACAAAAATATAGCTAAACATTTATAGTTGACATTTTAAAATTAATAAGATTTGCTAAGATTTTTACATTTACAAAGTAAATATGAATCCTTAAGATTTTCTTTCATTTGGGAATTATAAAATGCCTAGGTTTTACCCTAAGTAGTTAGTTCAACTAGTTGTCACCAATATTGTTGGGCATTTGGCTAGTTTCATGTTAGGAAATGTCTAATTCAAATCCTATAGGTTAAACACACTAATTTACGCTAAAATGTTTACTAAGAATGTCATTCACAAATGTAAAGAAATATCCAACAATAAAACACCTTTGTTTATTAATTTACATTGATTTTTAGTGATGGATGAAAAATCCTCTCAAGTAAGACTGAAAAAACATTGTGCTCACATAAAAAAGTTTTCTTTATCGAAACACTCACAAAACTCAGGACACCACATATGCATTGAGAATACTAAATACTAAAGTCATCGCTCCCCAGACAAACTTTTGTGGTACCAAGTCAATATGGTCTAAATGTTGGGCAACTTGGTTATGGTGGAAAGCCATCAAATCAAACTCTTTTCCATCACAATAACAAAGCTTTTCGAGTATAGTGAAAAGAGAATCACCTTCACTTTTGGCCACATGTTACTCTCATAACGACCCCAAAGAAAACTAATATGATTTGGGTGAAAGTACAAAATGGGGCCATTACTTAAGTTGGCACTAAGGGGCCACGACATACTTTAGCTATTCTCCAAATTGTTGACAAATACATTACCTATGATAATATGGTGGGCTACAAGCGCACCCCACTGATATGACTTGCTCTCGTCATCTAAGAAGCCGGTGGCCCACGTGTAATTCAGAATCTTGCAATGGATGATGACGTTGTCCACGTGTTCCCAACACAAATTCTTTTAACAAACTGTTGGTCTTTCATAAACCGCTCATTAATGTATTGCTTACGGTCTTAATTTGAAGTTCGTTTGACTGTTTGAGATTCGTTTGTTTGAAGTTATGCGAAGGAAAAAAGATTCGACAAATGCAAGAATAAGCTTCAAACTTGATTGAAATAATTCACAACTTTTTTTTAAAGAAATAGAAGATATTCGATATTCGTTGGGATTATTTTGGGTCAGATCTAGGTTTAACTTTGGTTGGTTTTCATTATAAGATATATGTTAGTGTTAATAGGTTGCTATTTAACATCTAGTAATAAATTTATGACTTGGCAAGGGTCAAGACGTCTATAGATACACCCGCGAACGAGGTCTCACTCCTAGGGGATGTCTATCTTTTTAGCCTTATCACAACAAGCCAAAGTATCATTAGGGATTTGAACCTGGATGGGGAGAGTGCAAGACCTATCTCCCAACCATTTGAGAAAACCACCTCAACTTTTAAAATTTGAAGGACATGAGGGTGAGCTTTGATCAACTTATGTAGGCATAGGTCACAAGATCATTTAATAATACTTAACCAATTAGCATATCTCCAAAGTAGAGTGTTAAATTTTAAATGACATGTCAGGATTTTGGGGTTTTTATGTACCATTGTTGGAAAATTTATCAGTTTTCCATAATATAGAGGAATTAAGAAGTGATGTTTAATTTGAGAAGTTTGTGAACATAAATTCACCACATAAATGAACATAAGTTTGTTAGATTATAAAGATTAACTTGTTAAAATTTGACACTTTCATTTGTCTTCTTATGATTAAGACATACATTTACAAAGTTCAATAATTATAAGAATTCAATATTTAACCTAACATAGCCTCAAATCTTCAAGTCTAAATCTAAATTTTGAACATATTATATGGAACACATTACTCTACCTCCTCACAAAATTTCATCCAAAAATACTAAGATTATTAACCATCCCAAGTCCTTAACAAAATTTCATCCAAAAATACTAAGATTATTGATCATCCCAAATCCCTAATTGAATGTGCTAGGAAATAATAACTTAAAAACTAAACCCTAAATTTGTTTAAATATGAATTTGGATATTTTAGTGAACAAATTCCAATATCTTCCCATACAATTTTATTTATTAGAAATTATTGAACTTAAGAACATATGCCTAAATCCTCAATTGAACATATGCCTAAATCCTCAATTTAACAAGGTGAAAAAAACACTAATTACACAAAAACTACAAAATGATGGCATAATGTTGGAACTTAATATAATATAAAACAATGACATGCAATGTTAAGCCATGCTTGAAGGAATAAAGAGGTTGTTATTCCATGATAGAGGCCACCAAAATTATCATGATTTGCTTTGTCAACATGATGAACAACTATAAAATGAAAGAGGTGAGATGAATGTTAAGATTACAATGGATATAACCTCTAGGTGAGATGAATGTTGAGATTGCAATGCATATAACCTCTAGCATTGCACTAAAATTATCCTAATTAATGTGGTAGGATTTCCATTTTTAAAATGTATTTGATATCATTGAAGAGGGCAAAGTTTCCATTTTTTAAATGGATTTGATATCATTGAAGTGGGCATAGTCCAATTCTCAAGATAAACTCAATATAAGTAGTTCCAGTGCAATAATTTGATTAGTTTGACCTTAGGTTGAAAATTCCATTAGTTATCTTGTGAGAGCATTAAAGAACCAAACCATGTTCTTTATGAATAAAATCTTCCACTTGGAAGGTAATTTGATTAGTTTGACCTTAGGTTGAAAATTCCATTAGTTATCTTGTGAAAGCATTAAAGAACCAAACCATGTTCTTTATGAATAAAATCTTGCCACTTGGAAGGTGTTAGGGCTAGAAGCCCAAATCTTGGTATGATAAAGACAATCACACGAACACTTTCTTAATAATAATTGGGCTAACTAAAGTAAGCAAATGAGTTATATAAATATTGACGAAAATATTGGACACATATAGGATATGTTGTATTTTTAGAAAAGAGAAATATGATTACGTTTTGGTAACCTTCATTCACATTTGAGTTTTAAGAGTTATCAAACTTTGTTGTAATAGAGTTATTATAGATAAGTATTTTAATATTATTTTGAATAATTGGTTTTTTTAATTATACTTGTCGAAGGTATAGGTATATAGTAATTGATATGCGTTGATTCAGTATTAGTTTTTTTTGACTTATTTAAATATTATTAGTTTAACCAAAATTTTAACAAAAACATTTTTGATAGTTATTAGTTTAAAACATTTTTCTGATGTTTGATTGGTGGTTCAAATGACCCTGTTATTGCAGAGCCACTCAAATTTTGTACCTCAATCTTAGTTTAAAGCATAGGTTTGCCTAGTAATTTTTCCCCAACTGAGTAATACTGGAAAGTACTGCTGAAAATAAAGTATAACATTACTTGTAAACAATAAATGTTTGTTCTTCAATGTGATATTTATACTATGTCGTGGTTGTCATGGTCGTTGTTTGACTGGAAATGCCGTGGTCATTTGTTGAGTGACAATGTGGCAGTCTCCGCATGTATGTTTCGTGCAATTTACATCGATATCCTATGTGTTGTCTCTCCCCTACATTTGCAGAGTCGACTGTTGTTTCTACTGCTTCATGCCAGTATTTGCAAAGGGAGTATGCAGGGAGTATGGGAAGTGAGATCTACGAGTCTGGGTGGACAATGTATTTCAATCAGTCTCTAGATAGTTGGAGAAATAAAAGTGCGACCAACCAGTTTGATATGGAGAAGCAATAGAAGAAAAATTCCCACGATACAAAGAATGTTGAAAGAAATACAACCTATGATTATCAGTCATCGAGCATTACAGGCAATGAGGATGACTCTTCCATGGCCTCCGATGCTTCGTCTAGTACCCAAAAGCTGCCTCTGCCCCTTCCTGTGGAGGATATTTAGTTTCAGCTGGATCGATAGGTTGTTGGATCCTATTCCTTAGATTCTAGAAGAAAGCGTTGTGCTCATGGTAAACATGAGGATTTCGAATGCATGTTATCATGTTCCTCCGTGGATGTGAAGTTCACAAGGAATAAATTGAGGAAAGTGAATAAAAACGAAGATGAGCATGAACTTGCTCTATGGCTCCAAGACACGGCAAGCTCTCCTATTCACAGACCAGAGGTATGTCAGGAATTTTATAGATTTGTTCTATGAATCTTCTTTCATCATGTAGCATAGCAACAAAGTTGTTTGTCATTACAACATATTAAGATATTACTCAAAGGCCGGAAGGCACCATATCAACAAAGTTATTTGTCATTACAAAATATTATGATATTATTCAAAGGCTGAAAGGCACCAGTAATTTCAGAGAGAACATACATGATCATGCACAATCGGAAGCAGCAGGAGCAGTGAGCAAGGATATACACTTCACAGGAATAATTTCAATACTATATTTCCTCTGAAACCATTATAGTTGTTTTTTAGGAGCCTGTAAACTGCTCCAAATTTGTTTCATTTATGCGTCCACCCGACACACACATATACACATATTTTAATGTAGCATTGTGGTATTTTGGAAAGTGAAGTGAATATAGAACAGAACCTGCAACTGCAAGTTGAAAGCCTTGGTGACATTGAGTTAAAGGACTCGAAAACCTTGTAAAGTTTGAAGATGCGTTTTTTCTCTCATCATGTGCCTGAGTGAATGTTATGGCGGTATGACTAGATATCTACTGATACTAACACTGAAAATGCGTGCATTGATAGTGAAGGATTTTATTTTTTTGATCTGATAATTTACTACGTATTAGTTTAATACAATTATATGTAAAATATTTCCTTTACATTCACAAGGTTATGAGACAACCAGTGGAAACTAACGCCTATGCAATGCAAGATTGGTGCCTAATAATTAGTATGTATTGGCAGGTACAATAGGCTAATACGCGTTTCGAAGGAAGGTATTTGCATCCTTCATAGTTCCAGACACAAGCTTTCAATACTATATCCATCTTACTGGTAATTGATTCGTGTTGTGATTTTTCTTATCTGGTAAGTTGGAGTAAAGTAGATCAGATTTAAATGCCCACTGCATGATTTCCTTCTTAGTACTTCTAAATCTGTGTCTTGATTTTTGTTATGGCTGTGAAGATTGGTAGAGAAAAGGCATGGGGGAGTCATTGAATACAACAACTCTGGGGACGAATAAAATAGGAGGTAGTGCAATTTAATACACTCTCGCAGAAATGAAGATTCATCTAGATAATTGTAATGAAGTCTAAGGGTTGAGTAGAATTTTTTGAACAATAGAACACCAAATCACAACGAATATTGCAATTAATAGGGTATACAATTTTTCTCAGACTTGTCTGAACCTTGGAACGAATGATTGGTCTTTTAAATGTTGGGAGGCATTTAGCCAAAAACCAAGGAAGCTGATGCGATGAGAGATTGCATGCATTGTTAGTATTTGAACGCCCACCATCGGGATTGATAGTGTATCCCTGGTAAGTTGAGGAGCTTAATTTCTATGTGGTCAAGCTTACAGAGCCCAAAAATATTACATGCTTGACATATTTCTGCAACAAGGATTCATTGTTCTACTTATCGCCTGTCTTCTTATCTCAATACTATTTGTAAACATGGAACGCGTTTTGCTTCTGTTCAAACAAAACCCATAGATTTGTGAAAGGGATGGAAAATATGCATTGGTTTGTTACCTATACTGTTTGTGAATGCCATATTGAATCCTTTGGCCAGGTTCCTGCAAATGCAAAGCATTGTATGGCTAGAGGTCTGCTCTTCTACTATTTTATTGCATTTCACCTCTTAGCGTGTTGGGTAATAATATGCAATCTAGGATGGGGATTTATTGGTGCAGTTGTATCCACCAGTGTCAGCTTTTGGGTGAATGTTGGGATACGGGTGTTGTATATTGAATTTAGTGGCGTCTACAAAAATACATGGCTAGGATTCTCCAAGAATTGTATTCATGGGATCAAGCACTTTTTCAAACTTTCAATCCCTTCTTCTATTATGGTCTGGTACGGTTTCTTGCTCCACCCTAATTACAATTTATATTTAAAGAATAAAATGATTGTTCATGTTTCCAAAAGTGATGATAAATTACAGTGAAACATAATATTTGAGTTGTATTTGATCTACTCCACTATGCTCGTTGGTTTCGCATGTCACAACTTTCAAACCAGTAGACAAGATACACCACAACGTCACATCATGTTCAGTAATCTTTATCTTCTTTCATCATGAGTAGAGATTCATCTTTAACTCTGGTAACAAAGGAAGAGAAGAAAAATAGAATGTAAATGTTCATGCTTTTTTCTATTGGCTTGTCATTTAGTAATTGAAATGGAATGTTTACATATAATGATCTAAACTCCAATTCCACCAAAAAAACTTCAAGTATTTTGAGAGTTTCACATTTCAGTCTTTTATAATATAAGCTGAAAATAAATGTAACACTATAAATCTATGTTAATTCATTACTTAATAAGTACTACTTAAAATATTCAGAGTTCCAGAATCTAAACAGAAAATAAATCTAACGTTATAGATCTTTATTGATGTATACACAGTTAAGCTCAATATAAAAAAAATGAATCATTTTTTTTGTTGCAGTTCAGATTATTGGCACTTGGCCATATTAACCCTACTTATAGGTCTATTACCAAAACCAGAGCATGAAATATCTGCCTTAAACATTTGGTAAGGGCATGTAAACCATATGTAAACCAGGTGGAATGATCATTGATACTTGCACGCAAATTCACAAAAAATTATTAATAATAGCATATGCTTGGAAAATAAACTGCTACATCTATTATTTTATTATACCCGCATAGCGACAGCTATACGCTACCATGCAGCCTTGTTATTATTGAAATTTTTCTGGCAGTGTTGATATTTGGGATGTTTTCTATTGTATTTAAATACCTAAGTGTAATTATGATTGGTATCTATGGTCAATGTATATGCCCATAATGATGATGACTACTTTCTATTTATGCTAGAACAATGTAAATTTTTATCTTGTCAAAATTGTGACTATTTTAGTAGATAATAATTGAGGACATTCCAATAAAATTTTATGTTGTCAAAATTGTGACTATTTTAGTAACTAATAATTGAAGAAATTCCAATTGAATTGGCATCTCTTATTACAGTCAGTAAAATCACACCACTAAACATTAAGGTGAACTCCTATAATAGTCTTGGGAAACCCAAAACAAGAAGAGAAGGATAGGGTTTTCACTCTGGAGATAATAAACTGCAGTAAAGATGTTGAGATGTTGGCAACAAAAATCATAACTACATGAAATGTTAGAGAATGAGGAAGACCACTGAAATGAAGTCCAATAATTAAAATATGGAGTTTATTTCAATAACCAATAGAAATCAATAGAAATCTACACAACAATGAACCAAGGAATGATACATAATAGAAGGACCCAATAATAGAATTCTCATTTAAACAAACATGATTGTTGAGAAGTCACATGCATATATGAAAAAGTTATCATTATTCATTGTATCCACAGATGGAGATAGTCATATATTAATTCTAGAATCCATATGGAAAGTAATAAATGAAGTGATTCCAATGAAGAAATGGGTCGTATTCAAAGAATGATTAAGAGGAACAACATTTCTTAGTATAAAAAACATGAGAAATAAAAAATATTTAACATATGGAGATAATCATATATTCATTCTAGAATCCCTATGGCAAGTAATAGATGAAGTGATTCCAATGAAGAAATGGTGCATATTCAAAGGAAGATTAAGAGGAGCAACATTTCTTAGTATCGAAAACATGAGAAATAGAAAATATTTAATACATGGAAGAGGTGGTGGAAATTTTCTATTTATGTATATGCACATTTAGAAGAGAAACCATTGGCATTTGCACAACTTACAGAAACAAAGAAAATGAAAGGAGAAAGCATGGTTCATTATGACATTCGACTCAATGAATTAATTGGACAAGTTATTTATGGTGTATTCAGAGCACATAAACTAGATTAGTTCAATACAAGGTTGTTAGATACCATCATAGCACATATGATGACCAATAATCAAAAGCATTATAAAGACATGGTACAAGAAACAATTTTGATGGATGAAGAAACGATCAAATACTAAAGGAATAAAAAGAAGGAGAGAGAATAGAAAATTTGGAATATGAACTTAAGCAAATGAATGCTACAAAAATGCATGAACCCAAGGAAAAATCAAATCGAAAAATCAAATAAATCTAGGAAGAAGATGTAGAACCAAGAAAGATGAACAAATTCAATTTCTATAGAACCCATAACACATCAAAACATTATTTACTACCCTGCCAACCCAAGAAACCAATAAGGACCCTATAGGCCAAGATGTCCGAGAGAAGGTAACAAGAGACCATTTAGGAACTAGGGATTCAAACAATAACAAGACCAAAATGTATACAAGGTGTAGGAATGGGACAATATAAATGTTCAAACCCTACTAGGTGGAAGATTGGCTTGCAATTGTTAAGCCTGTGGCACATTGGGGAATACAATAAACAAGTGGATTTTTAGTATCCTAGGAGTGACCATGGTTTGTTCAAATTGTGCAGTAGGAAATCATGAGAACAAGTACTGTCAAATAAAATTAAAAGAGCTCCAAGAAAAGTGTTGCACAGTGATATAGATAGAAAGACAATCACAACAAAAAGAAGCCATGGCTGTCACTAGAATAAGACTGAAATTATACAACAAAAGACAATGATATGTCGAAGATAATATGAACTTCAATTTATAAAAGGAAGTCTATGAAGAGGCCACTCTAGTAATTAGGGACTAAAAAAGGAAGGAGAGATAAAAGTGTAAATGAGAGCAAAGAAGAAGCAACCCAAACAATGGAAAAATAGGGAATTGATTGACCAATTGAAACAATTAGTTAGTGATGAATCAACAATGTTGAAAAGAACAAGAATTTTTTCATGTACCCACTGAGTACCTATTACACTAAAGAAATAAACCTTGCAGAAGTTTGGGTGTGTAAAATTCGTTCATATTCTAAAAAAAAAAAAATACATATATCTATACTAGTCATGAGCATAGATGATTTTAGGGGCGAAATTTTGCCCATGGGCGAAATTAAGGGGCCTCTAATTTTTTATTGGACGAATTTTTTGTATTAGAGTGATTTTTTTAAACTTATTTTATTAGCCTGTAATTTATTTTAAGGTAAAAATCGTGTACAGGGTTAGCCCATGTTTTTAGGAGGGATAGAGGAAAACAAATTATATTTAGCCCCCGAAATTTGGGGGAACAAGCTTCCATTAGCCAAATTTCGCCCCCGATTTTGTGGTATGGGCAGTAAAATCGGGATTTATGGTTTAATTTCGCCCCTGATTTTGTGGTATGGGCAGTGAAATCGGGATTTATGGTTTAATTTCTCCCCCGATTTTGTGGTATGGGCAGTGGGCACTAGAACATGGAGATTTTTGGCCCTCCCACATGGTATAAATTATATGGGATCTGAAATGCATTCCCCAGTTTACATCTTCGTTCTTTTGTTACCTCTTATTTCCCCTTTGGGC
>SNQJ01S0004338.1:245220-262398 GCA_010110895.2 Picea sitchensis
AGCCGAGATCACAGCAGCCCCTGTCTGGGTTAGGCTGCCTCACCTTCCATTGCATCTCTGGGGGATAAGCTCTCTGGAGGACATTGGAAATAAGCTTGGGCGTTTCCTGGACAGGGCGGAACCGAAGGGGGAACAGTTTACCTACGCACGTATTTGCGTTGAGGTTAATCTCGAAAAAGGACTTCTGGACGCCATTAAGCTCTCCCTGGGGGAATGGTGCCATATCCAAGAGTTGGATTACGAGCATATTCATTTTAAGTGCCTCCGGTGCCATGCTTACGGTCATTTCGCAAGAAGCTGTCCCAAAACCTCTGAGGAGTCGGGTCCAGTCAAAGAAGATGAATTTCAGCCAGTAACTATCCGTCGAAGGCAGCCAAGGCGAAAGGATCCGTTAGCCCAGGCCCCAAAGGCCACCCATACGGCAGAGGCAACTCTAGAAACTAAAAACAACTTTGATGGGTTGAAGGAGGATGAAGCCCTGTACCCAGAAGCAACAACAGTTAAGGAAGATCCCCCGGCAGACGAAAGCCCTTCGGATTTCACCCCCCCAGAAACAACGGCAACAAAAGAAACTCGGGTCTCAGCTCCGGAACCTTCTGCCTCAGCAGGCCTGGTTGTTTCAGTCTCTGTGGAAACTTCTGAACCGGAAGACAATTCAGTTCCGTCCCCACCCCTTACCCGAGGGCGAAAGACCAATAAAGCGCGCAGAGAAAAGGAGGCTGTCTCCAACATTTCTTTAGGTTCTCAGAAAAAGCTGGACCCCTACATGAAGGGGAAATCTCCATCCCCCTCGGTTTAATGTTTTGCTTCTATCTTCTACTATGCTCACAATTTGTGAGAATTTACTCATGTATGCAATTTTTGTCATTTTTTCGAATTAGTTCAAGAAGCAAATGGGATTGGTCTCCCAAGACATTCACAAGAAGGTTGGCAGCATTGTTAGAGGTCACCAACCTCCTTCAGATATGTAACTCTCTGATTCAGGCTTGCCAGTAAGCCGATTAATGCAACATAACCGTTCTAGTTAAAAAAAATAAAAATTGACATATTTTAAAACAATTTAAATTATTAAAATTAAAAAAATCAAATTAAAAAAACACACCTTATTAAAGAATTACCATTTTAAATTTGAGTTTGTCTTCACCCACTTAGTGTCGGGGTGACATGTATGTCCTTTCCCTTAAGTCCCTAACTTACCCAATGACGTCATTTTGTACTTTGACTAATTTCCTATGGGTTGGGTTAGTTTTGTATACATTAACTATAATGAAGAGAATAAGTCTTCATTATAGTTAAATCACATGGCACTTCATTATAGTTAAAAGGATATCTTATTAATTTCACTAAAAAGCTTTGATATTGTGAAGATGGAAAAGAGGTTGGCTTGATGGTCCTTCATTTCACATGTTCATGAGGAACCAATATTACTTATTAATTTATTTTGAATATATATAAAGTATGAGTAGTTTTTCAGGGATTGAGTTAACTTGGGAGTAATTTTCCTTTTCGAGTTACTTTTCTGGCAGGTCTTTCGATTTTATATTTTAAATTTTCTATCAATCCAGAATTTTAATCGATTTTCTGAACATTTGGGTTGGTTTAAAATGGAGCAAAATCCCTAAAGTAAAGTTTTGAAATGCATGGAACTTTGATTCATACGAAACTCAGACTACCTCTGAAAATATGGTCGGATTTAGGCCTAATTTTTTGCTTGAAAAGTGAGTTTGTTTGCTCCCAAATTAACCTACTCCGTTTCCCAAAAAATTGTAAAAAGCCTAGACCCAATTCTCCATCCCCATGTAGAGAGGGGGAAAAAGTATCCTATTCAATCAACCTTTAATTAAGAACCATATCAATCACAATTCATGGTGCATATTGGTTGAAAAACACAGAGATGGTCAATCTTCAACCAATAAGAATAATGGATATTTGAAAAAAGCAACGATTAGACAACCATGTCGAGAGCATGCATTTGATCCTTTTTCTCTTTTTAGAGTATTCTCTTCATCCCATGTGATTGGAAGTGCCATGTTTGGTTCATAGAAATGTGTGCATATTTCCAATTTAGTTTAAAAAACGAACTATTCTTTGGAAAGCATGTGTTCCCTCTCTTGTATGGACTTTTAATGCATTCCTTTTACGCCAATGCACCAATAAAGCAAAGTTTTGTAGTGTATTATGCTCTTACTTTAAAGGGATTCTATGGTTATTGAGATTAGGAGTGAATGAATTGTCATCTTTTCGAGTCCATATCCAAAATTTAATTCATAAGCATGTTGAGAATTCCTAATTCAACTAGAGAAACCCACTTCAAGAAACTTCTTCAAACTAATAAGTATTCCATTAACTAGATTAATAAAACATTCCATAGAACCCTTCATCCCAAAATTAATGGTTTTCAATGTTTTGGATTTGTTGATTAGTAGTTTTCAATGAATAAGCTATACAATTCCAGTAACTTGAAATCTCTTTCTTTGGTATGGTTTGAGTTTGAGAGCCATGGTTGAATTTCCGTGTTATTAAAGGCATTGGAAGTTTTCCCATGTTCTAGTACATATACCCTTTTCTCAATAGTTGTCATTTTCACTCTAACCTTTGCAAAGAATCGAAGGTGATAGATTTCCGCAACATGCTTTGTAGGGGCATTTTTTTCCTATTAGGGATGTCTTCCTCTTATTTTCTTTCCTCCATTTTGTGCTTGCGATGGTGACCACAATGGGAGAACTCAACCATATTTACACTTGGAGAAATCCACCACCAAAGTTTATCGTCCAGAGCCCACTCACTAGTGAGGTCTACAAAGTCCAATGCCGACCTTCTAGCTAAGACAATCATCGAAGGTTGAAATGGGTGAACCCCCTTGAAACTGCATTTAACCTCCATAACCTCTCCATATTCCATAATTGCAGAGCATGTAACCTTCATAAATGAGTAGGGGTATGTTCATTGCATTGTGTGGGAGAAGACCTCACTATTACAATTGCATCTCTTCCCTTTCCACCTGCGACTTTTTTTCATCTAGCACAAATGTCCTTTCAACCAACACATGGAGGAGGCCTCTTGCCAATCAAGCTCGATGTCCAATGATGACCTCCCAACTAGGAAATGAAGTATTCTACAATGATAAAATGAATCATTCCATTAACATAAGAGTTAAACAAATGTTTAACTAACTCTCTCCACAATCATAACCCACTTGGAATTGGAAGTTTTGCTAGGGAACCCACTTCCCTTTTCATAAGAGTAACCACATTCTTCATGTATTTAAGAAGATGATCATGTAGGTTATGTTGGGGTAGCTTCTCTAAAGTAGAAGTAGGTTTTTAAATTGATAAATGTACACATGGATTGAAATGAATTTTGTTCTTTCTTTTGTACTCAAATTTTGAGGTGGATTCTTAATTCAAGGTTAACATAGACATGTGATATTCTACCTTCTCAATAATTATACCAAGGTTGGATCTAGTTTCCTTTTCTTATTCTTCCATCTCTTGTACAAAGTCCATGATATCCTAAAGAGTCTTAACATAGCAAGATGTTTATGCTAATGAGGGTGTTCTCAAAGGTAGTTAACCATGTACTATCATAATGGTTGTTTGGTTGGAAGATGAATATGCAAGCTAGCCCAACTTCCCCCTCCTCTCTATTTCACATGTCATGTGCGCGCTTGTGTGTAAATAATAAACATGATAATAAACAATAAAGTACTTTGTATTTGACATCTTGAAATAATTTCTAATATGTTATGATTTTAAAATATCCTTGTTACACAAAACCTTATTTTTTATTGTGTCGTATATAATTGAGATGGTCATTTCTTATACAATAATAAACCAAATTTATTAATAAACAAAACAACCTTATCAAAAACACNTTGTTAAATAATAAATTAAATATAAAAAATCAAATAAAATTATACACTGTACCAAATGATCCCAAAGAAATAAGATTAATATACCCAAAACATTTTTGAAATCATCTCCTGTGAGGCTAGTTTATATATGTAAGTTGATTGGTTGATAGTTATTAATTAGAAATCAAGCTTAATTGTGAGTTATTCATATCAAATAATTAAATAGAAACTTATAATAAAGTGATAATGAATTTTAAATAATAAAATTTGAACCATATCATTGAGTTTCCTCCATTTAGTCCCCTTCAACATTTCAAAGAAAGGAATCACTTCAACATTAGTACTTCCATTTTATTTTACATAGATAATGGTGTTGAGTTTCAACCATCACTAAGCAAACGCATAATACTAAATGAAGGGTCATAGTTTTATTGGGTTTGAGTGGAATAAATGGAGGTAAGTAATATTAAGGGACTTAGGTTCTTCATGTTTTATATTTTTTTATCACCAATAAGATGCGGTGTTGAGTTTTATCAACAAATTTGTATTGGGAGCACGTGGACAACGTTATAGGGTTTAAATGACATAATCTTTAGATTCTTCACTAGGTTAAACTCTCGGTAGACTTACACTTATGATAACAAGACAACAATCATGGTAATTCAATGGGGTGCATTGGTTTGTGTTAGAATTTGATGTTTATCTTGAGTTGTTAAAAGAAAAAATCATAATAGTTAAATATTTTTTTATTTTAACTTTACANGGTAGACTTACACTTATGATAACAAGACAACAATCATGGTAATTCAATGGGGTGCATTGGTTTGTGTTAGAATTTGATGTTTATCTTGAGTTGTTAAAAGAAAAAATCATAATAGTTAAATATTTTTTTATTTTAACTTTACATATAATATAAAATAATGAGGTCACCCTTATCCATTGGGGCCATGACACTTCTTACATGTGGTGTATGGGACTTTGATTACTAGGTTGTGAAATGATCCCTAACATCATGCAAGTTTGTGGGATGATAGGTTATTCATCAGTGAAGGAGATTATCAGTCCAAGGATATCAACTGCATGAGAAGGAAGTTGGGCATGTAGGGAGATGTTGATTGCATTTAACAGGCTTGTGTTTTCATGGGTACGCCAAAGATATGCATAAACCATTTTTTAGGTATTATTGTATTTTTCTTTCACTGTTACTATATCTGGGTGTGGGGATTCAAAGTAGTGGAGGGTGGGATTATGGGGATTTCATTCAACTCATTCCAAGCCCAATTTAAAGACCCTAGTTTGTTGGTAAAGGTTTTGGGTAACTAGTCGGTTTGTGTGAATGTCATTATTTTCCAAGGAAGTCTGAGGGATAATTCATGAGACTTTACCTTCAACCTGTTTTTCATTTGGCATAACATCCCTCCCAAGTCATTCATATCCATCAAGAGTAGGGGAAATAGTCCTTTGGTGGGGAAAGGTGGGAAAGGGAAGCCAAGGGCCCGCACCCTTCAGGCCCCTATCCTTGATGACCATAGGTATGCCACATGAGTAGAAAAGGAAGCCCAAGCTGCAACTTGTTTCTACCGTTCTAGGTTCTTTGAGACAATTAATGTAGAGTTGGTGGGAATGGAAGAATGCATCGAGGAAAAAAGACAAAAACTCTCTAGTGATCGGATCCAAGTTGAGTTTGAGGATTGGTTCAAGACCCCAGGTTTTCTAGAACCCGAGATACAAAATTCTCTTGGATTATTGAAACCTACTAGAGGCCCTTATCACCCAAGTCATGGACCAAGGGAACTTGAAACAATAGGATATCCTTCATAAAATTGATTTGTTGGATGGAAAAGTCATTGCAGTCTATAAAGTTGTTTTTAGTATTGAAATTATTGTTTCTCGAGTTCTTAAGGAAGAAACTAAAGCTACAACACGGAATGTAAACTCCCTTGGTTAAGTAGGAACATAGTCCAACCCCATTTTCCTGGACAAGGACCCCAACCTACTAGTAAAGCTAAAGAGGACCCTTTGGATGCTAAGGAACCAAAAGGCCAGAATGGGGAAGAGAGATTCATGCCTCCCTCTGATTAGCTCTAAAATGTTCTCATGCTATCTGGAAGTAAGGACAATAATCTCTTTTTGTTTAATGAATAGCAGATTGATAACTCTTTATGTCATGAACTATTATGCTCTCCTTCAACTGGTGGAGGTCCCAGTTTCCCCTGTGTTAGGCCTCCATCAAGGATGTATGTACTATTTTTTGTATATAATATAAATATATGATTGTGCTTTAGATTAAAAAAGAAGAAAAACAAAGTTTAAACATTTTAAGATTTTGACTTTTTATATTTGTCATTATCAAAATTCAGACATCAATTCTTTATCGAAATTGTTATTTTTAATATAAAAATAGTTTTAATACTCTCAAATACCCTTACTGCAATGTGATTTTGCAATGTTAATGATTGATATCTACAATTTTAACAATTTGAAATTATTCTTACCAAATTTTAAATAAAAAATACGTGTTTCCCTTTTCATTATTTTGAGTGATTAAAAAAAACCCAATTCATAAAATATTTAAACTATGACTAACATAAAATATTTACCTTCTGATATCCTTGAAAAAAAATCTTTACCTCATTCTATAATATATAATCTTTGCTTTACAATACGATTTAATGATTATATAATATATAATCTTTGCTTTACAATACGATTTAATGCTTCTCAACATTTTTGTTTTTTATAATACAATGTTATCTAACAATTGACTCTTATGATATATACTATGACATTTGAGATATTATATTTAATTTGTTATAATACGAAGAAGAGAGTAGAGTAATGTTATTAATACATTAAACTAAGCATAACATCATGTTCATTACTCATAATCTAGTTTATGACAATGTGCATTCCACTGTATTCCTTGTTAGTGCCAAAGTATTTGTGTATGCACATTTGATTAGGCCCAAGTCCTAAGTGCATGCAACTTTATAAACTTCTTCTAGTTATTCAAAGTTTTGGTTTCCATCAAGTGACAAATTAGTTTTTGAAAACTATTTTTTTTGTTCTTGTTTCTGTTTTTCTCCATGAGATAGAATTGAGATAGGACTATCAGTTTTGAGGTCTATTTATTTTTGTCGAAACTTTTGTGTTGGCTATGATCATTGGTTTCTTTTCTGGATACAGATCATAGTCATACACTAGCATTCATCCATGTGTAAGGGTTTAATTAGTGACTACTCTACGATGTAAAGCAAATTNAATATAATTGAGAAATTTTTTCTAAAAAAAAAGTGTTTATTCACAAGATTCTACATTTCCATATAATTTATATTGGAGTTAAGTAAGCCTTTTTAGACCAACAACCAATCGAGTTTTTCAATGGTTTTTTTTTGGGAGGGATTATTTGCTCGAGTGTGAGATTATGAGAGAATGAATTATCACATTCAATAGGTATTAAGTGGCTTTACATTAATTAAAATCTTTTTAAATAAATGGATTTTTTTATAAACAAAATTTTGATGTTATTGTTGTTGTTTGGAGTGGTTAAAAAAATAAATGATTTTTTTTTATAATGTTTATACGAAGAAAATCTACATTCATAAATATTTTTGTTTATATTTTACTTATTATTTTTCTTAAAAGTGAGTTAATTTTTTAAACACTTTATCCATAAGAGTGCTACGAATTTCATATTCTAGTCACCTTGATGTGGTTGATTCATTTTTAATTGTGGCATTTGTTTTCAATTTTATGGGACAATAAGCTTGTTTAGATTTTTTTTCTAAATATCAAAGCTTCTTTATTATAGATTATAGTGTCCCTCATTGCATAAATTTATGTTCTCCTAAATAGTACAATGTCTATTTTTTTAAGTTTATGGTCTCCTAAATAGTACAATGTCTATTTTTTAAGGTAATTGTAGTACTTCAAACGTAACCCATATCTAATATCATATCATATGTATCATTTTTTATGATTTTTATCCTATCTTTACGTGTGAATGTAATATTGTTGGCTATTCTTATAACAATTCATCCTTCATTTTCATCCTTCATTTTTAAAAGAATTTTTTCTTAATTCATTTAAAAATGCTAAAGAAATGGAGTTGATTTTTGTTCTGGCTCTACTATAATATCATCAAGTTGGTTTCTCATGACTAGTATAGATATATGTATTTTTTTTTTTGAAAATATGAATGAATTTTACACACCTAAACTTCTGCAAGGTTTATTTCTTTAATGTAATAGGTACTCAGTGGGCACATGAAAAAATTCTTGTTCTTTTCAACATTGTTGATTCATCACTAACCAATTGCTTCAATTGGTTAATCAATTCCCTATTTTTTCATTCTTTGGGTTGCTTCTTCTTTGCTCTCATTTACACTTTTATCTCTCCTTCCTTTTTCAGTCCCTAATTACTAGAGTGGCCTCTTCATAGACTTCCTTTTATAAATTGAAGTTTATATTATCTTTGACATATCATTGTCTTTTGTTGTATCATTTCAGTCTTATTCTAGTGACATCCATGGCTTCTTTTTCTTGTGATTGTCTTTCTATCTATATCACCGTGCAACACTTTTCTTGGAGCTCTTTTAATTTTATTTGACATTACTTGTTCTCATGATTTCCTACTGCACAATTTGAACAAACCATGGTCACTCCTAGGATTTGAACATTTATATTGTCCCATTCCTACACCTTGTATACATTTTGGTCTTGTCATTGTTTGAATCCCTAGTTCCTAAATGGTCTCTTTTTACCTTCTCTCAGACATCTTGGCCTATAGGGTCCTTATTGTTTTCTTGGGTTGGCAGGGTAGTAAATAATGTTTTGATGTGTTATGGGTTCTATAGAAATTGAATTTGTTCAGCTTTCTTGGTTCTACATCTTCTTCCTAGATTTATTTGATTTTTCGATTTTATTTTTCCTTGGGTTCATGCATTTTTGTAGCATTCATTTGCTTAAGTTCATATTCCAAATTTTCTATTCTCTCTCCTTCTTTTTATTCCTTTAGTATTTGATCGTTTCTTCATCCATCAAAATTGTTTCTTGTACCATGTCTTTATAATGCTTTTGATTATTGGTCATCATATGTGCTATGATGGTATCTAACAACCTTGTATTGAACTAATCTAGTTTATGTGCTCTTAATACACCATAAATAACTTGTCCAATTAATTCATTGAGTCGAATGTCATAATGAACCATGCTTTCTCCTTTCATTTGCTTTGTTTCTGTAAGTTGTGCAAATGCCAATGGTTTCTCTTCTAAATGTGCATATACATAAGTAGAAAATTTCCACCACCTCTTCCATGTATTAAATATTTTCTATTTCTCATGTTTTCGATACCAAGAAATGTTGCTCCTCTTAATCTTCCTTTGAATATGCACCATTTCTTCATTGGAATCACTTCATATATTACTTTCCATAGGGATTCTAGAATGAATATATGATTATCTCCATCTGTTAAATATTTTTTATTTCTCATGTTTTTTATACTAAGAAATGTTGTTCCTCTTAATCATCCTTTGAATACGACCCATTTCTTCATTGGAATCACTTCATCTATTACTTTCCATATGGATTCTAGAATTAATATATGACTATCTCCATCTGTGGATACAATGAATAATGATAACTTTGTCATATATGCATGTGACTTCTCAACAATCATGTCTGTTTAAATGAGAATTCTATTATTGGGTCCTTCTATTATTTATTATTCCTTGGTTCATTGTTGTGTAGATTTCCATTGGTTATTGAAATATACTCCATATTTTAATTATTGGACTTCATTTAAGTGGTCTTCCTCATTCTCTAACATTTCATGTTTCCTTATACAATTGTTTTGATCACATATCTTGTCCATCTAACTAAGAGTTATGATTTTTCTTGCCAACATCTCAACATCTTTATTGCAGTTTATTATCTCCAGAGTGAAAACCCCATCCTTCTCTTCTTGTTTTGGGTTTCCCAAGACTATTATAGGAGTTCACCTTAATGTTTAGTGGTGTGATTTTACTGACCGTAATAAGAGATGCCAATTCAATTGGAATTTCTTCAATTATTAGTTACTAAAATAGTCACAATGTTGACAACATAAAATTTTATTGGAATGTCCTCAATTATTAGCTACTAAAATAGTCACAATTTTGACAAGATAAAATTTTACATTGTTCTAGCATAAATAGAAAGTAGTCATCATCATTATGGGCATATACATTGACCATAGATACCAATCATAATTACACTTAGGTATTTAAATACAATAGAAAACATCCCAAATATCAACACTGCCAGACAAATTTCAATAATAACAAGGTTGCATGGCAGTGTATACTTGTCGGGTATAATAAAATAATAGTTGTAGCAGTTTATTTTCCAGGCATATGCTATTATTAATAATTTTTTGTGAATTTACGTGCAAGTATCAGTGGTCATTCCACCTGGTTTACATATGGTTTACATGACCTTACCAATGTTTAAGGTAGATATTTCACACTCTGGTTTTGGTAATAGACCTGCAAGTAGGGTCAATATGGCCAAGTGCCAATAATCTGAACTGCAACAAAAAAAAAATTATTCATTTTTTTTATATTGATCTTAATTGTATATACATCAATAAAGATCTACAACGTTAGATTTATTTTCTGTTTAGATTCTGGAACTCTGAATATTTTAAGTAGTACTTATTAAGTAATGAATTAACATAGATTTATAGTGTTACATTTATTTTTAGCTTATATTATAAAAGACTGAAACGTGAAACTCTCAAAAGCCTTGAAGTTTTTTTGGTGGAATTGGAATTTAGATCATTATATGTAAACATTCCATTTGAATTACTAAACGACAAGCCAACATTCCATTTCAATTACTAAATGATAAGCCAATAGAAAAAAACATGAACATTTACATTCTGTTTTTCTTCTCTTCCTTTGTTGCCAGAGTTAAAGATGAATTTCTACTCATGATGAAAGAAGATAAAGATTACTGAACATGATCTGAAGTTGTGGTGTATCTTGTCTACTGGTTTGAAAGTTGTGACATGTGAAACCAACGAGCATAGTGGAGTAGATCAAATACAACTCAAATATTGTGTTTCACTGTAATTTATCATCACTTTTGGANNAAATTGTAGTTAGGGTGGAGCAAGAAACTGTACCAGACCATAACAAAAGAAGGGATTGAAAGTTTGAGAAAGTGCTTGATCCCATGAATACAATTCTTGGAGAATCCCAGCCATGTATTTTTGTAGACGCCACTGAATTCAATATACAATACCCGTATCCCAACATTCACCCAAAAGATGACATTGATGGATACAACTACACCAATAAATCCCCATCTTAGCTTGTATATTGTTACCCAACATGCTAAGAGGTGAAATGCAATAAAATAGTAGAATAGCATACCTTTAGCCATACAATGCTTTGCATTTGCAGGAACCTGGCCAAAGGATTCTATATGGCGTTCTCAAACAGACTAGGTAACAAACCCAATGCGTATTTTCCATCCCTTTCACAAATCTGTGGGTTTTGTTTGAACAGAAGTAGAATGCGTTCCATGTTTACAAATAGTATTGAGATAGGAAGACAGGGGATAAGTAGAACAATGAATCCTTGTTGCAGAAATATGCCAATCATGTAATATTCTTGGGCTTTGTAAGCTTGACCACATAGAAATTAAGCTCCTCAACTTACTAGGGATACACTATCAATCCCGACGGTGGGCGTTCAAATACTAACAATGCATGCAATCTCTCATTGCATCAACTTCCTTGGTTTTTGGCTAAATGCCTCCCAACATTTAAAAGACCAATCGTTCGTTCCAAGGTTCAGACAAGTCTGAGAAAAATTGTATACCCTATTAATTGCAATATTCATTGTGATTTGGTGTTCTATTGTTCAAAAAATTCTACTCAACCCTCAGACTTCATTACAATTATCTAGATGAATCTTCATTTCTGCGAGAGTGTATTAAATTGCACTACCTCCTGTTTTATTCGTCCCCAGAGTTATTGTATTCAATGGCTCCCCCACGCCTTTTCTCTACCAATCTTCACAGCCATAACAAAAATCAAGACACAGATTCAGAAGTACTAAGAAGGAAATCATGCAGTGGGCATTTATATCTGATCTACTTTACTCCAACTTACCAGATAAGAAAAATCACAACACGAATCAATTACCAGTAAGATGGAGATAGTATTAAAAGCTTGTGTCTGGAACTATGAAGGATGCACGTACCTTCCTTCGAAACGCGTATTAGCCTATTGTACCTGCCAATACATACTAATTATTAGGCACTAATCTTGCATTGCATATGCATTAGTTTCCACTGCTTGTCTCATAACCTTGTGAATGTAAAGGAAATATTTTACATATAATTGTATTAAACTGATACGCAATAAATTATCAGATCAAAAAAATAAAATTCTTCACTATCAATGCACACATTTTTAGTGTTAGTATCAGTAGATATCTAGTCATATCGCCATAACATTCACTCAGGAACATGATGAGAGAAAAAACGCATCTTCGAACTTTACAAGGTTTTCGGGTCCTTTAACTCAATGTCACCAAGGCTTTCAACTTGCAGTTGTAGGTTCTGTTCTATATTCACTTCACTTTCCAGAATACCACAATGCTACATTAAAATATGTATATATGTGTGTGTCAGGTGGACGCATAAATGAAACAAATTTGGAGCAGTTTACATACTCCTAAAAAACAACTATAATGGTTTCATAGAAAATATAGTATTGAAATTATTCCTGTGAAGTGTATATCCTTGCTCACTGCTCCTGCTGCTTCCGATTGTGCATGATTAGGTCTGTTCTCTCTGAAATTACTGGTGCCTTTCGGCCTTTGAATAATATCATAATATTTGTAATGACAAATAACTTTGTTGATATGGTGCCTTCCGGCCTTTGAGTAATATCTTAATATGTTGTAATGACAAACAACTTTGTTTCTATGCTACATGATGAAAGAATATTCATATACCAAATCTATAAAATGCCTGACATACCTCTGGTCTGTGAATAAGAGAGCTTGTCGTGTCTTGGAGCCATAGAGCAAGTTCATGCTCATCTTCGTTTTTATTCACTTTCCTCAATTTATTCCTTGTGAAATTCACATCCACGAAGGAACATGATAACATGCATTCGAAATTCTCATGTTTACCATGAGCACCACGCTTTCTTCTAGAATCGAAGGAATAGGATCCAACAGCCTGTCGATCCTGCTGAAACTGAATATCCTCCACAGGCAGGGGCAGAGGCAACTTTTGGGGACTAGACGAAGCGTCGGAGGCCATGGAAGAGTCGTCCTCGTTGCCTATAATGCTCGATGAATGATAATCGTAAGTTGGATTTCTTTCAACATTCTCTGTATCATGGGAATTTTTCCTCTATTGCTTCTCCATATCAAACTGGTTGGTCGCACTTTTATTTCTCCAGCTATCTAGACACTGATTGAAATAAATTGTCCACCCAAACTCATAGATCTCACTTCCCATACTCCCTGCATACTCCCTTTGCAAATACTGGCATGAAGCAGTAGAAACAACAGTCGGCTCTGCAAATGCAGGGGAGAGACAACACAGAGGATATTGATGTAAATTGCACGAAACATACATGCAGAGACCGCCACATTGTCACTCAACAAACGGCCACGACATTTCCAGTCAAACAACGACCATGACAACCACGACATAGTATAAATATCACATTGAAAAACAAACATTCATTGTTTACAAGTAATGCTATACTTTATTTCCAGCATTACTTTCCGGCATTACTCAGTTGGGGAAAAATTACTAGGCAAACCTATGCTTTAAACTAAGATTGAGGTACAGAATTTGAGTGGCTCTGTAATAACAGGGTCATTTGAACCACCAATCAAACATCATAAAAATGTTTTAAACTAATAACTGTCAAAAATATTTTTGTTAAAATTTTGGTTAAACTATTAATATTTAAATAAGTCAAAAGAAACTAATACTGAATCAACACATATCAATTACTATATACCTATACCTTCGACAAATATAATTAAAAAAACCAATTATTCAAAATAATATTAAAATACTTATCTATCATAACTCTATTACAACAAAGTTTGATAACTCTTAAAACTCAAATGTGAATGAAGGTTACCAAAACGTAATCATATTTCTCTTTCTAAAAATACAACATATCCTATATGTGTCCAATATTTTCGTCTATATTTATATAACTCATTTGCCTACTTTAGTTAGCCCAATTATTATTAAGAAAGTGTTCGTGTGATTGTCTTTATCGTACCAAGATTTGGGGCTTCTAGCCCTAACACCTTCCAAGTGGCAAGATTTTATTCATAAAGAACATGGTTTGGTTCTTTAATGCTCTCACAAGATAACTAATGGAATTTTCAACCTAAGGTCAAACTAATCAAATTACCTTCCAAGTGGCAAGATTTTATTCATAAATAACATGGTTTGGTTCTTTAATGCTCTCACAAGATAACTAATGGAATTTTCAACCTAAGGTCAAACTAATCAAATTATTGCACTCGAACTACTTATATTGAGTTTATTTTGAGAATTGGACTATGCCCAAACTAATCAAATTATTTCACTGGAACTACTTATATTGAGTTTATCTTGAGAATTGGACTATGCCCACTTCAATGATATCAAATCCATTTAAAAAATGGAAACACTGTCCTTTTCACTGATATCAAATACATTTAAAAAATGGAAATCCTACCACATTAATTAGGATAATTTTAGTGCAATGCTAGAGGTTATATGCATTGTAATCTCAACATTCATCTCACCTAGAGGTTATATCCATTGTAATCTCAACATTCATCTCACCTCTTTCATTTTATAGTTGTTCATCATGTTGACAAAGCAAATCATGGTCATTTTGGTGGCCTCTATCCTGGAATAACAACCTCTTTATTCCTTCAAGCATGGCTTAACATTACATGTCATTGTTTTTCTCTATCATGGAATAACAACCTTTTTATTCCTTCAAGCATGGCTTAACATTACATGTCATTGTTTTATATTATATTAAGTTCAAACATTATGCCATCATTGTAGATTTTGTGTAATTAGTGTTTCTTTCACCTTGTTCAATTAAGGATTTGGGTATATGTTCTTAAGTTTAATAATTTCTAATAAATAAAATTTTATGGGAAGGTATCGGAATTTGTTCTCTAAAATATTCAAATTCATATTTAAACAAATTTAGGGTTGTGTTAGGCTAAAAACTAAACTCTTATCTTATTATTATTGATAAATTGTAAGTTATTATTTCCTAACACATTCAATTAGGGACTTGGGATGATCAATAATTTTAGTATTTTTGGATAAAATTTTGTTAGGGACTTGGGATGGTCAATAATCTTAGTATTTTTGGATGAAATTTTGTGAGGAGATAGAGTAATGTGTCCCATATAATATATTCAAAATTTAGATTTAGACTTGAAGATTTGAGGCTATGTTAGATTAAATATTGAATCCTTATAATTATTGAACTTTGTAAATGTATGTCTTAATCACAATAAGATAAATGAAAGTGTAAAATTTTAACAAGTTAATCTTTATAATCTAACAAACTTATGTTCATTTATGGGGTGAATTTATGTTCACAAACTTCTCAAATTAAACATCACTTCTTAATTCCTCTATATTATGGAAGACTGATAAATTTTCCAACAATTGTACATAAAAACCCCAAAATCCTGACATGTCATTCAAAATTTAACATTCTACTTTGGAGATATGCTAATTGGTTAAGTATTATTAAATGATCTCGTGACCTGTGCCCACATAAGTTGATCAAAACCCACCCTCATGTCCTTCAAATTTTAAAAGTTGAGGTGGTTTTCTTGAATGGTTGGGAGATAGGTCTTGCACTCTCCCTATCCAGGTTCAAATCTCTAATGATACTTTGGCTTGTTGTGATAAGACTAAAAAGATAGACGTCCCATAAAAGGGGGACCTCGTTCACGAATGTATCTACAGACGTCTTGACCCTTGCTAAATCATAAGTTTATTACTAAACGTTAAATAACAACCTATTAACACTAACATATGTCTTATAATGAAAACCAACCAAATTTAAACCTACATCTGACACAAAATAATCCCAACGAATATCGATTCTTCTATTTCTTTTAAAAAAAAAGTTGTGAATTATTTCAATCAAGTTTGAAGCTTATTCTTGCATTTGTCGAATTTTTTTTCCTTCGCATAACTTCAAACAAACGAATCTCAAACAATCAAACGAACTTCAAATTAAGACCGCAAGTTTATGATAAGCAATACGACGCATTAATGAGCGGTTTATGAGAGACCAACAGTTTGTTAAAAGAATTTGTGTTGGGAACACGTGGACAGCGTCATCATCCATTGTAAGATTCTGAATTACACGTGGGCCACCGGCTTCTTAGATGACGAGAGCAACTCATATCAGTGGGGTGCGCTTGTAGCCCACCATAGGATCATAGCTGATGTATTTGTCAACAATTTGGAGAATAGCTAAAGTATGTCGTGGCACAATGTTTTTTCAGTCTTGAAAGGATTTTTCATTGATAACTAGAGATCAATGTAAATTAACAAACAAAGGTGTTTTATTGTTGGATATTTTTTTATATTTGTGAATGATATTCTTAATAAATATTTTAGCGTAAACTAGTGTGTTTAATCTATAGGATTTGAATTAGACATTTCCTAACATGAAACTAGCTAAATGCTCAACAATATTGGTGACAATTAGTTAAACTAACTACTTAGGTTAAAACCTAAACATTTTATAATTCCCAAATGAAAGAAAATCTTAAGGATTCATATTTATTTTGTAAGTGTAAAAATCTTAGCAAATCTTATTAATTTTAAAATGTTAACTATAAGTGTTTGGCTATATTTTTGTAAAAATATTCAATTTTTTAATGATTTTATATAGTTTTTAGAAAAATAATCTTTTTTTGAGGTGAAATAATGTTTATCCTATAAAATTTGAGTAAATTGTCTTTAAGAAAAAAAGAAGGTAAAGATAAATCTTTTTGTTGGAATAAAAAAAAAATTCATGAAATTTCCTTATCTCAAATACAATAAATTGCAACACAAGTTATAGTTACCCAACATTAATACAATATTGACTTAAAACCAAAAATTTGTGATAATCAATAGTATACAATTATGAAAGAATTTATGACTCCTTACAAATTTATAATCACTAACAAAATGAAGACAAACATTATACACTTGATAACAAATTAATAAATATTTAAATTAATATATTCACCATTTAATTTCACAACATCTAA
>SNQJ01S0004338.1:262632-276016 GCA_010110895.2 Picea sitchensis
AATATTTTATTTAAGTGACATAGTCCTCGAAATTTGGGGACTTCCAAATAACACGTGGGGCCAGAGGCTCCTTAGATTCCTCTCTAGGTTAAACCTTGGTAGCCCTCCCTCACGACATCAAGTCATATAAGTGGGGTGCACTGGTAGCCCACCAGATGACCTTGTGCTTTCCACCGTATCCCCATCAGCACCAAGCCCACGTGTACGCATGTTCAATTTTGTCAAATGTCAAGAATTGAAGCGACATACAAACAAGACCATTAAAAGCCTCTGAAAGAGAGAAATAGTTTAGGTGAGAAAAAATAATTAATATTTTCTTCAAGTGGGAGGCAGTGTTAGAAATTTGGACGATAGTTGATGTATGGAGCTTTGGGGTTGGGACTTAGCAGAATAGTTAATGTTTGTGATAACAACATGCTCCTCATCTACTGGTGTGGGGTGACTGATATCTATGTCCTCGCCCTTCACTCCCCAACTAAAGTAATGGGTCCATTTTGCACTTTGACCCAAATGGTGGGGTGGTTATGCATACTCCAGTGGTGTGGGGTGATTGACATCTATGTCCTTGCACTTCACTCCCCAACTTGAGGCAATGGGTCCATTTTGTACTTTGACCCAAATGCCAACTTGAGGCAATGGGTCCATTTTGTACTTTGACCCAAATGGTGGGGGTAGTTATGCATAGAGTAACATGTGGGCAAAAGAGAAGGTGATGTTATTTTAACTTTAGTTAAAGGGCTCTTTCATTGTGATGAAAAAAAATGGTGAGGTAGTTATGCATAGAGTAACATGTAGGCAAAAGAGAAAGTGATGCTATTTTAACTTTAGTTAAAAGGCTCTTTCATTGTGATGAAAAAATGAAAAAAAAAGTTGATGGGATGACACTACATTGCACATGCATTTCTGCATAAGGGACCAATATCACTTATTAATTTACTTTGAATATATACAAATTATAAGTTGTTTCTCCTAACTAAATTGTAAAAGGCCCATCCCAGCATCAATGTAGCCAATCTATGTAGGAGGGAAAGAAAGTATTACATCAAATCACCCTGTACTACAAACACAATTCATATCACATATTGATTGAAAAACACGTAGATGGAAGATATAACCAGGATATTTGAAAAGAGCAACGATTAGACAACCATGTCTAGAGCATGCAAGCATTTCATCCTTTGTCACTTTCTCCTACGAAGAATAGAGTATTCTCTTCATCCATGTGATTGGAAGTGCCAAAATCCACTATTTTATGATATGACAACTTATAAGGAAAGCCCATGTTTGGTTCATAGAAATGTATGCATATTTCCTATATATGCCTTTTATTGTAAGTTACCAATAAAGAAAAGTTGTGAAGTGGATTTTGTTCGTTCTTTAAAAGGGTTTGTTTTTTGAGTGTGAAATTAGGAGTGTAAGTTACCAATAAAGCAAAGTTGTGAAAGCAAAGTTGTGAAGTGGATTTTTTTTTTTTTTTTTTTTTCAAAAAAGGGTTTGTTTTTTTCAGTGTGAAATTAGGAGTGGATGAATTATATTTTTTTAAATATAATTTGAAGGAAATAAAATTTATCATAATTTAATTGTTAATTGATAATGAGGATAGTTGCGTTTGGTTATTATTTATGAATGTAAGTTGAGTCATCGTTATTATTTAAGGAGAATCATATCACCTAAAATAATTCATTGGTGGTCGGTAAGGGGGTAGACTTCCATTCTTGTTAGATACCTCTAGTTCTTGTGTTATTACTCTGTTTCCTTACGTCCAAGAAAAAGAACTCTTAGCCATTAGAAGCAATTTTAGGTCTTACCTAAGACCAAAGGACAATTTCAACCCGATCAATAGTATCCACAAGAAAACTAGTATCCCTTTTGGTCATCATTGAAACCACCTTCAATAAAGTCATATGCTTCTTAATAATATCTAACCTTAATTCTATACATAAAACCATATAGTACCTTGAATTATAATTTAAGGTATTACTTAAAAAAATATTTTAAAATCTATATTACCAATATTAAATGTTAATTATTTTAAAAAATTTATTAAAAAATTAAATAATTTATTAAGAAACATATCAATAAATTCTTTAATGTATTTTCCTAGTATAAGCATTTTCAAAAGTAAATTGTCTGCAACACCTAAGTTATAAAAGTGTTGAGAATTTCTAATGACGTTGTTTATGAAATGTTTTTTTTTCGTCGAAATCCGATGATATAAATTTGCACAAAATCACTATTTTTTGTTGTTTAAAATCCATTTATAAATGTAGAAATGGATTTAGCATGTCAAATTTTTTTTGAGGCACTTGGATTATATAGAAATAATCACTCAAATCTATGGATCTAACAATTTCTCGCTGAATTTCCGACAAATATCCTTAAAAAATATCACAAAAAAAAAATCATTTCATATAACGTTTAAACTACGACATTTCTAATTCCCACCACTTTAAACCCACAAAACCCACTTCAATATCTAAAATAAAAGTTAAAATCATTAAAATTTTAATTAAAAATATTAAAATAAATTAAAAGTTAAAATCATTAAAATTTTAATTAAAAATATTAAGATAAATTAAAACCCTTCCTTACTCA
Organism: Picea sitchensis; assembly: GCA_010110895.2. Taxonomy (NCBI): domain Eukaryota; kingdom Viridiplantae; phylum Streptophyta; class Pinopsida; order Pinales; family Pinaceae; genus Picea; species Picea sitchensis. The sequence continues at coordinate 265,228 of SNQJ01S0004338.1, forward strand.
AGGAATTTATGAGGTTTTTTTTGTTTTTTTAAATATCCTACATTAATCAAATGGGCCATTCTATTAAAATAAAGGTTAACAATATGGTTTATATCCTTCATTCAAATTTAAAAATGTGATTGACACTCTTTGTACCTTGAAATCAATTACCACCAAACATATTTTTAATATCAAATATCATATTTGTTTTGATCCATTCAAACTTTTGGCCGAAACGTATTATTGTTCTTCTTGTTCTTCCAAATTATTAGCAAGGGCATAAAAACATATAAAAAAAATAGAATTTTCCAAAAATATTAATCATTAATTGTTTTCAGTTAAGTTAACTATGAGAACTTTTTATTAATTATTAGTATAGATTTATTTTAATCTTAGATTTATCAAGTGTTAATAAAATTTGAATCTCTCGAGATGCATAGATTTGGGGTTTATATATATATATATATATAAACGTTGTGTGTAATAGTTGTTTTGTTTTATTAAGCCGACTTTATTTTTATAAATATTATTATTATTATTTTTAATTGAATCGACTTTATTATTATAGTTATAACTATAATATAACACTTAGCACTTTACACGTCAACATCTCCCTCATATTAGACTGTAGAGGGACTCTTGACGCAATAATTGTTATTAAATATTTTATTCGTAGTAACATCAGAACAAAAGAAAGAGTAACTTCAACCATCCTTCCCGGTCTTGCCCACCTTCAGAAAGATCGAGACCTCTGCTTGACACTACCCAAATGAAGCTAATGATAGTTAGCGAAGTCTCTAATGTGGGTAGGAGAATTACAATATAATCCCTATGACCATGATATAGCTGTGTATTATTATCCACTAGATTCCATAGGGCCTTCCATGTCAATCCATATTTCCGGCTCCGGTTATACCCATTTTGAAAAGGAGGAATACATGGGATAATGAATGAAGAACCTTCCCACCCCTTTAGACTTCTTATAAGTGGGTTGCATCTTTAGAAAATAATAAGTAANAATAAGCTAGAGTCTATATTTCTATTATGAACAAAATACTACTATCATCTGATCATGTGGCCTGCCATATAGGAAACAGAGTTGCAAGGCGAGGAGAGAAAAAACAATCTAAAGGTGTTTCCACCAATTTATGTTTATCTTCATGTTTGGATTTCTAATGACTAGTTGCCTATATCTGTGGCAAACTAATTTCTAATAAAAAACACATTCAACATGAAAGCATGCAAAAGAACTTTCTTGTGCGTTCTAAAGTTAATATTGGGGCTTTTGGTTTGGTGCCTTTGTTTTTGTCTGAAGGCTTGTTCTGGTCATTTGTATCAATGTCTTCCTTGATCTCTATGGGATTTGTTGTTCCTCCTTCATTGATTTGTTTTGTTACATTACCTGTGCCTTTGGATTCAAGCTTTAGAAAGAAAATTTGCAACGCTTAATGACCCAAAGCTTCGACTTTTTTGTCTAGCTGCACAATCTTGTTATCCATTTGATCCATCTTTTGTATGAATTGTAATTGAGGAGTGTTACAACTATATTTTCCACCCTAGGGGCACATAGAGGACCTACTTTGGGGGAGTATTGGAGTATACATGCACATTTACCTGGTACATTGCTTTTCCTATGTTCTATAGTACATGTATGAGGGTGCACTTGGTACTCACTTCGTACTAGATATTCTTCCTTGGATGAGAAGTGGTATCTATATCTCATTCATTTCAAATACTCTATTACATAGGCTGGTGGGATGTTTGATTTTCATCTTCTTGGAACTCGGGATGAGTATTTAGGTTCATTGGTGCCTATGATTTGTAATTTCTACTCAGAAGTGGTATCTATATCTCATTCATTTCAAATACTCTATTACATAATTATGGTTATGTTTATACTATGATATCCAGAAGATTACTTATACACAACCACAAAAAACCAAGTTGAAGTATTAGATTAGTTGTGTGAATCATATGATATGATGAACTAAAGGGAATCATATATGCTACAATATACTTGGATGTGGTTCATTAGATAGAATGATTGACCCCAAAGTGGCCGACAAATGATGGTAATGTAAAAATAAATAAATAAAAGGAACCTTAAGAAGTCATAAAAAGAAGAAAAAAGATAAGACATACCTGATCTTTGATATTTTAATGTGTAGCATTGCATTGATACAACATTTAGAGCATCTACAAATAAATAAAAACATACCGTAGTAAATAAAAACATAATTATATTTAGTTTTTAGTAAGAACCAAAAAATATTTATAAGACATGTCAATAAATCCTAATAGAAATTAAAACCGACAAGATTGCAAATAATAAACACTATTGATATTATTTTTTGTAAAATCCATATGAGAGGAGATTAAATAGTGGCACACACACACACACACATATCAGATGTGACGGTTTGAATAAGATCCTCTTGGTTTCGAGAATAATTTATTGGAGTCTTATGATCTTGGAGAAAACCTCCCTCGATTTGAAGGAGCAACAACAAAGTCAACATTGACTATGTTGTTTCTCTGTTGGATCGAGAGAGGTTTGCTCCAAGAATAAACAACTCCAATAATTTTTTCTCTATTGAATAGGGCCAACCACGTGAAGGTGAAAGCTACTATGCCGCCCCNTCAAAGGCATATGTCATAATTTGTTTTTTTATAAATGATATTTATCATTCAAAATATGTTACAAATATACTAGCTATATAATGCACATCTATCTGTCTTATAAAGTTATTATACATCATCAATTTCTTTTATTCTTGTTTTGTGTTTTCCAGTTCTTAAGTAATTCATCCATGTCCATGTCTTCGTTTACTGAGTGTTCTACAACAACTGATGTTGCTTCAGTCCTTTCACATCGAGCATGCCTGGTCTCATACCCACAACTTGGAGGTTGATGTGATGGGCCATCACCTACAAAAACACAAAATATTAAATTTATATGGCCAATTTTTAAATATCATTGAAGTAGTTCATTAATATTAAAAAAAACCTATGCGATGTAATTATTTACCTGCTGGTCCACTAGTTGGCACTGTTGGAATGGATTCCCTGTTCTCTTGATCATCTTCAGGTCGAGCAGGTTCAACTACGACATTCTCTACCATTGAAATGAAAAATTTTATAAGGACAAAACCGTAAATGTATAAGTAATACAAATTATAAGTACCAAATTATTATGTACATGATTAATATATAACCATTTAATTACCGTCGTGGGCCTTAGTCACATGACCATCTTGGGGCTGTACCCCACTGGGATGGGGTTGTTGGGGGGCACCATGATCTTCTGGCCGCACTGCACTATCAACACTTTGTTGTCCAGTGCTAATGGTTTCATTGATAGTGCTTATCCCCTGATTAAAACAAAGTAAGACATTAAAGTTATGGACAATATCAAACATTTATGTATTTTAAAATTAATGAAAGGTTAATGTAGATTGATTTTTATTTACCTTATCCCGCAAACTGGATCTTGGGGTCTACCCCATGATTTTCCTACGATCAACCACAAATTTATAGCCGTACTTTTAACCAAGTTGGAGGTCTTCCTCCGTGGTTTCAGTTCCAAAGTCGTCGCCCTGCATTGCATAAGGGCATGTTTTTTTAATGTTTTTGGCTACAATAAACTGAAAGTTGTAAGGTGATACAAATAATATTCTTAAGATGATTGGGTACTTACGATTCGTGACTGTAACCTTGAGTAGCCTCCCTGGCCTAGCTTGTGTTGGTCATGTTTGAAAATCCTTTCTTTGGTTTCCTTCGAAGTGTTAGGAAACCTATAATAAAAAATTTCAAGTATGTTATATCCCACACTTTTATTTAGATCTAAAGAAAATTAAAGGTATTGAAGTCAAAATATTGTAATTTACCTTGGGGTACCAATTATTTTTTCTCCTTATTTTTTCAATATCTTTTATTTTTCATCATTAATGGTCGCCTTCCAGTCTCTCTGGAATCGAGGGAGGACGAGCATACATAGGGTTTCCTGCCAAGATTCGTCTATAAACATCCCGCATATATTTTAAATATTCTCCTGTTGCAGAGGTGACCACTTTTTTATTAAATGTGTCTACTCTAAAGAGGCCTTCAAGATAATCCATAAGTTATTTTTTGAGGTTGGAATTCTGGAAATTCCACCTCATGCGTAAGGTTTCCCAAAAAATCAACAAGGCCTTGCTCTCCAGATACCTATAAAAATGGTTATTTCCTACACAGAAAAAAATATGATCATTATTTTAAAAATAATAATCTAGATGATTTGTGTATGACATGGACAACATGAAACAATTAAAATATGAAAAACTACCTAGGAGTCTTATTTGTTTTAATGGAAGTCTGTCATCGTCGACCAAAAATGTGCACAAAAGGGTCACTGTGCTGGTCACATGTCTAGCTCCAGAAAATGCAACCATGTCAACCACTTCATCAACATGATCTATGTCACCACCTCTAGAGCCTGACTGTTGTGTGGATGGCTGGCGGTGAGTGTCATGGATCCTATCTAAATTAGGTGTGGAATATGGAGAAGTAAATAGTACTCTAGCAGTTGTATGACAGCCCGCATCAGGACTCTATGGTGTCTCTGTAGCGCCACTAATACCAACACCGGGCTGAACAGTATCCAAAAATATCTTTATAATTTTTTTTTTTTTGTGAGATAATGTAAAAGTTAAAAAAAATACTTTCATAATTGAACATATGAGTACATTAAAAAAAACACTTTAAATTATGGTTATTACATTATATGTGTTAAGTTGTGACATAATGAGATTGATCCTTTCTAGGACGTTAGGAGTTTGATTTGGATGGTCTAACAAGCTATCAAGTTCCTTGTTCGCTTTAATGATATTTCTTTTTATTAATACCATCGGATCAGGGGATGAATACAACCCCTCCTCTTCGGCGGAATAATGATCAGCATGGTCTTTCGATTACATATAATTTCAACATGAAAATCAATGTTATTTTAGTTATATAAACAAATGAAATAAATGATCGCCACACAAATAAAATTATATAACAAATAATAAAATTCACGTAAAATGAAAGTTGAATTTGATAATCATTTACATGTTCTGTGGCTGGCCCTTTTCCATGATCATCCTGGCACATTATAATATAATTAGAACCCCAAAATATTTCAAAAATGGTTAACGATAACAAAAAAATTGTTTGCCACCCAAATAAAATCAACCTCAACGATCAACCTCCCACATTATTATAAAATTGAGACTGTGAAATATTTAAAACATTGTTAATGATAACAAAAATATAATGCAATAAGTAGAAGTTGCTTAAAGAGGTGTTGCATAAGTACCCACACACTAATAGTTGATGTTTCTATTCGATTCAAATGGTAATCCACTAATAACTCTTCCCCGAGAGATATCTTTTTTATTGCGCACAAGACTACCCGATTATCTTCACATCCCTCATATATGCAATTCAATTTCTTGTTTGTTGTACTGGGTCTTGTGTTGTTTATAAACCCTACGATATTTCCGAAATATTTAGGCCTTCCATCAATATAGATAGTCACTCCCTTATTTTTATCGTTGTTTATTAGTTGTATATAATTTGAGGCGAGTGCATATCTTTGCATACTTCGCATATACCAAACCATCTTCATCCAATCGTTAAAATTGTAACATGGTCCGACATAGTCCATCAATTTAGTTACTGTATTGTATTGTAACACGGTCCAAAATAGCCAAAACATGTCTCAAAAGGTGAACAGTGAGTGGAGGAATGTAAGGCTAGATTGTAAGCATGTTGTACATAGGGTATCTTTTCATCCCATAATTTGGGATGCTTATTGCAGTAGCCTCGAAGAAAAAGTACCACTGTTCGGTTAACAACCTATGTCTATATTTCGGTCTGTGGATGGAAAGCAGTGCTCCTCTTCAAATTGGTGTCCATCATTCTCCACAAACTTGTCCAAAAATCCCCAAGGAATCGAGTATCTTGATCCAAAGTGAACCCAAACATACTGAAAGAAGAGATTAGTAGTCTACTCAGCAGTGATTTTCTTTTTAATTGACATTAAGATACACATATTGTTGAACCTATCCACTACAACATACAAATAGTCATGACCCCTTTTCGACATTGGTAAACCCCCTACGAAATCCATGGAGATACATTCCCATGGATGGGATGGAATAGGCAGTGGTGAGTATAGCCCCAATTTTCTATTAGTGGGATTACAAGTAGAACACATCACACACCCCTTTACATATTTAGTTAAAATTGCTTTCATCTGAGACCAGTAACAAAACCTCTGCAGATGAGCCATAGTTTTCCCTATCCCAAAATGCCCAAACACAAGAGAAGTGTGAGCTTCTCATATTACATGGACTTGTTCACTTGTGGGAATACATACCCTTCCAAGATGGTAGAGTAGTTTTCCCTAGAGACAGTAGTTGTCTACCTATGAACCATGGGTTAACTTTTCATATACTTGTTTAAAATCTTCATCAATGGCATATTGTTCCACATAGATATCATGAGATAAAGAAGAATTCTTCAAAACAATAGAAGAAACAATCGGAGGTCTAGAAAGCATATCAACTACCTTGTTACTTGTACCCTTTTTGACTTGATTACCAAATGAAATTGTTGTAGGAAACCCATCCATCTGTAATGTTGAGATTTTCGCAGTTTGGTCTATGCTTGGAGATACTGTATGGGTCGATGATTTGTATGTATGATTGTTTCCTTCCATAACAAGTAGTGCTCCCATTTATTTACACTTTGAACTAATGCATACAACTCTTTATTATATGTAGGAATAAATTGGTTCAAAGTTTCAGAGTGGTAACAGATAGGCTTACGATATTGCATCAATATTGCACCCATGGTGTACCTACTGACATTTTTCTCGATCTCAAAGGGTTGTTGAAGATTCAACAGTGCTAATACTAGTGCAGTACTAATATTTTACTTCAAAGTGTCGAAGTATTTTTGTTGCTTTCCTCCCCACTGAAAAGTGTTCTTCACACTGGTTAAGGCATGAAAAGGAGATGCTATAAAGGAGAAGTTTGAAATGAATCTCCTCCAGTACTTGACTGCACCTAAGAAACTCTTTATTTTAGTTACACTTTTGGGCTTAGGCCAATTTACAATTACATCAATCTTGGAAGGATCAATTTTCAATTGTCCTCCTCCAATAATATGAACTAAGTACACAAGTGCAGTCTTACCAAATTCACATTTGGACAGTTTTACCTTTGCAAAGTATCCAATACTTTATTTACATTCCTTACATGTTCATCCCAAGTCTCTCTAAATATAAGAATGTCATCTAAATATACAATCACAAAATCACCTATAAATGGCCTGAATACATCATTCATCACACGCATGAAGGTTGTCAAAGAATTACAAAGCCCAAACGACATAACTAACCACTAAAACAATCCTTGTTTGGTTTTAAAGGAAGTCTTCCATGCATCCTGTTCTGCAACCATGATATGATGGTATCCAATGCACAAATCCAACTTAGTGAAATAAACAACATTCTTTAACTGATCAAGTAAATCATCTATACGAGGAAGAGGATATCAATTTTTCACCATGATTTTATTTAAGGCCCAGTAATCGACACAAATTCGCCATGTGACATCCTTCTTTGGAACCATCACGATCGAAGAACCACAAGGATATGAGCTAGGCCTAATGACCCCTTGATCCAATAAGTCTTGTACCTTATTTTTGATCTATGTCATCTCTACAACTAACATCCTGTACATGCCCACATTAGGATGAGGATAATCATGATGAAGATGTATTTCATATTTGATTTCTCTCTTAGGAGGTAATCCATCTGGCTCCTGGAAAATATCATCATAATTCGAAACAATATCAATTAATTATTTCTTATGAGAAGGATCACATCCTTGAAAATTGTCGGATGTTCCGGCATATTTTTCCCTTATGACCATGAGTACATATTTATTATTAGTGTTTATGAGCCTATTCATTTGTCCTTCACTAACAAGTGTTGTGTTTACCCTCGTGTTGTGGGCTCTAACAATATATTCCACTCCCTCCTTAGTAAGGTGATATTTGTTCTCATGACGAAAGAAAACTGATTTTCTATCATAAAGGTAAGGACTCCCCAACACTATGCCACATATATCAAGTTATACAACATTGAAATCCACTTCATCAATAAAATTTGAAGCAATAGAAAATCTGACCCTACATTGATTGGTGACATTAAGTTTTTCTTTATCACATACCCAACCAAGAGGATAAGGCTTTGGATGTGGTTTAGTTTCAGGACCCATCTTTTTGACAAGTTCTTCAAATATCAAGTTTACTTTGGAACCTGGATAAATTAATGTATCTATATTAATGTGTTTAGATACAACTCTTATATGAAATAATTCATTCCTCTTTCTTTCATCATCATGAGATTCATTATTGGAATTTGAACTAGCATGAAGTGTTGGGTATGTGTTATATTCTTTGCATGTGTGTGTGTGGGCGCGTCAGGTTTGACAAATGCGTCTAAAGATCTCTATAGTAGGGGTCTTTCCTAGGGTAGTCTTGGGGGGGGGGAAGGTATGCCCCCCCTTGGTTACGCACAGCGTTCGGGGCAACGCCCCGAATTTTTTTTTGGGTGTTTTTTGCTATTTTTAGCGGTTTACTAAATTAATCACGGATTAAGGGATTAGGGTTTTGGTATCTATGGAATACCTAAAACAATTATATATATTATATGGTGAAGGGTGAAATTTGATATAATGAATATAAGAAAGGTTTTCCCGGTTGAGGGTTTCCAGTATAAAATCTCTGTGTACTCTGTGTATGAGCCATTAATTAAATTTTGTTTTGCTTAAGAATCTATATGCATTGCTTTAATTCACATGTTTAAAACTTACATGAAGGGAATATTTACCTTGTACTCCAACCGTTGTGATATTTCCTTTGTCTCCTAAATCAGAACCAAGATCTTGTTTCACTATAGAAATGGTCTTTGTCTTCCCCTTTCCAGTGAACTACTTCGGTCTCTTCTCTGGATGTATTTTCCAACAATGTTAATCATCATTACCATTTTTCTTGCAATGATTGCAAGATGGTCTTCCTTCTTCTCTCTTTACAATGGCGGTCTTTTTGTCCTTCCTTTTAAAATTCTTAATCTGCTTGTGTGGGAGATTGGAAGATTTCTTTGTGGGATCTTCTTGAACATGCTTTCCCCTGTTCTCAAGGTGAGTGTCTTGCACACAAACTTCGTCAAGATTGGCGGGGTTAAACAATAGAAAAGTATGACGAATATATCTGTGAAGTGTACCAATATACTTCATTAAAGTTTCATAAGAATCCAAAGGAATGTTTAATGCAAGATCTTTCTCCCTAAATTCTTCCATGAAAATTTGTACTGTTTGACCTTTACTTTGTCTTAAAGTTTGTCATTCCATCATTGATTTATGTAAATAACCCAATGGATAAAATTGCTTCCTTATCGCTGATTTAAATTCCGAACACGAGGAAATAATATTACCATATTTACTTATGTCCTGAAGTTTGCTCTCCCACCATACAAGAGCGGTGCCTTCCAGCCGAAGAGAAGCCAATTTCAATTTAACTTCCTCTTCATCAATCTGTTGGACACGAAAATATACTTCAACCTGTCGGATCCAATTATCTAGATTTTCATGATTAGCATCTCCATTAAACATAGGTAAATAAAATTTTACATCAAGCTTTAATAATGGTTTCTTAAAAGAAGTTTTATGCCTAGAATGATGAGAATGCTCAGAGGAAGAAGAACTAGAACTTGATGGTGAATATGGAGGCTCAGGAGGGTCTCCTCCAGCCCCTTGATTCACTGAAGAATTATCATCAGCTTGTGCTTCCTTTTTCTTCCCTTTCTTCTTCATCCTCTTCTCGTAGTCTCCATACATTCGCTCGACCATTTATGACATGTGATAAAAGATCATATGGAAGTTTCTCTCGTGTTCATCACACTTGTCCTCTTCTTCCATTTTCTTCCTTCGGGATGCACATCCAACTTCGGTATTTAAAGTCTTAAGAGTTCCTTCACCCTGCTTATGCTTGGCCCTAGTAAGCATTCAAACTCAACAATTCAAGTCGAAGATGACTGCTCTGATACCAACATGATCCAGGATATTTTCATCGAAGTGACTTATAAAGAATTGTATTAAATGAGCATAAATTAAAGTGCACCATAAATAAGGAAAAGCTCAATAAGGAAGAGACATAAGCATCAAATATGAACAAAAAAATTTGATAATGTATTTCGTCCCTAGTGGACTACGTCTTCGTGTCCTTCTCTCAAATGGGTAGGCCTTTTTATTAACTCAACAAAATAATTTGGAAAAATACATAAGTATACCTCATTCTAGAATTAAGTTGCAGGAGCTTTGCTTAGATCATAAAACAGACAGTACGATTGAATTCGTGGCATCGAATTACCCAAAAATGACTTTCTCCATGCCTCAATCCGACTCTGGCACTCCCAGGCCCATGATAAATCTCGCCTTGGTTTCCATGCCTGCAACCTGCAGTTAATTCAATGTACTTTTCCTTGAAAAATATGCATGACTGTACCATCGAGTGCCCTCCTCCCGTCCATGGGAAAACTAATCATTTAAATTAAATGTTGGGCAGACTAATCAATGGAGCCATTTGGCTCAATGGTTGGTGGATTCTATGTAAGGCGTTTGGATAGGGGGAGGTCTCAGGGTTGAGCCCGCGGGCCTCCTCTTTTGGGCTTGTAGTTATAACAATATATATCTATATATCTATATCTATATCTATATCT
>SNQJ01S0004338.1:285666-326699 GCA_010110895.2 Picea sitchensis
ACATTTACTTCACCATCATATATGGGTAACTCAAATTTAACATCCAGTTTTAACAATGGCATTTCATTCTTATGCTTATGAACATGTTTCTTTGCATTAGATTTAGAAATTGAACTTGAAGAAGAAGGAGAAGAAGGAGGTGATGGTGGAGGTGAAGGAGGAATCTGAGGAGAATCCTCTTCCTCTTCACTTTTTCCCTTTGAAGATTCACCCAGATTTGGTCTTTTCCATTCCAAGTAATCCTCATACAAAACTTTCACCATCTCCAACATAGCAAGGAAAGTTTTCCGGAACTCTTTCTCATCTTGAGAAAGCCCTTCTTTCGATGCCATCTTCTCACCGTGAGAAGCTCTATTTCTCAATCCAATCAATGGATTCTTTGCAACAAGCTTTCCTTCACCATGCTGTAGATTTTCCCTGGTTAACATGCAAAACTCAAATCCAAAACGTCAACTAGCTCTGATACCTCTTGATCTGGAAAGATCTTTTAATGACCGTGGTTGAGTTTTTAATTGCATGTGTTAATTAACCATTTATGAAGCTGAAGGAAAGAGGATGAATTTAATGAAGAAAAATAGCATCCATAAAATAGTATACAAATCTGAACTAAATAAATAAGAACAACAAACCATAACAAGAGAAGTGATAACGAAGTTCGGCACAAAATTGCCTACATCTTTGGGCCTTTGTCTCAGTGGGGGAGGCTTCTTTATTTCTGTTCAAAAGCTCAAAAAGTACATCACAACAATGCCATTAGGCTACAAGACTGATCTGGTCATGTTCTTCTAGATCTCTAGAACCCATCAGAACAAACGACACACAAAATGGATAACCGAAGCTCCCATAAATGGCCCGCAAGCATCTACTCATCAACAACTTCCCTGCATAAAAATGGCTTTGGATTGGCTTCCCTTCAGCATAACTCTGCTCTAACTATGCTCCATGGCCTCAAATAGGCCTGGTTTTTATAGATCTGAATTCGGTTATCCATCCCCAACTTCCTCCCAAAATCTGGCCTAAAAAAGAGCCCAATATCCCCCAAAAATGACCAAAATCTCCATTAACAGGTGTGAAAATCACTAAAAAATCACATTTTCTAATGTTAAAAACCCATTTTCTGCAAATAAAAGGGATAAGCCCCTAACTGGGCACGTTCCCCTGGTCTTATGGCACTCTGTATGGGATCAGGGGCTAATAAAAGGATGCCTTAGCTAGGCTAGGCCCCTTTTGGAGTGCGCCCCCCCTGGTCTCATGGGATATCCTTGGATCCTAGGGCCGGTGCTTATCTTTTGGGTGCGAATGAGAGGGAGCACCCTCCTTTTTTGGGTTTTAGTCACGTGTAGGAGTTTGACCATGGGCTGGGGCTTATCCCCAACCCCCTTTTTTCCCCTTTTAACTTTAGTACACTTTATTTAAACTAAAGTGATCCTTGCTAAACAAGAAACACAAGGGTGCATTAGTGGAGGGACTTTGTCAAGATTTGGGTTGACCCATGAGGTCATGGGATCAAACCCCATGGAATCCATGACATTTTTTCATATGAACCCATTGACCAATCCCATGGTGCCACGTGGCAGCCCATGACTGGGCCATGTGGCACCCAACAATTCGTCAACAAACTACCACTTGTCAACTGCTGGGTGGATCCCTATCACTGACCAGTCACCTTCTACCAGGCTGCCACTTGTCACCAACTTCCTCTGCCATTTCAACACTGCTGATGTCAAGCTGATGTCAGCATTTGACTAACTTGTTGACTTTTTACCTATTTGGGAAAACGGTCATAGTGTGATAACTCTCGCATACAACGCCCATTTGAGAAAGTGAATATATGGCCGGAATCAACGCAATGAGACGGACGCAATGGAATTGGTTTCATCCGATTATGAGAACTTTCATTTTTGAGCCTTTTTGAGCCCTGTCAGGCTCCTAGATCCGATTCTGGATCAATCAGATGCCTAGAGGAAGATAATAGGGGAGAAAGTAAGTGTCTCTAGGAAGAAGGAAAAGGCCCAAAAAATGCCAATGCACACATCACTGACAACTGATGATGTGGAGTTTATAGCCACCACAGTCGAAGATTGACTGCCAAAAGTATGGGAGAATTTTTAAAATCACAAGGCTTCAATTTTGGAATAGGTGCAGGAAGTGAAAACTGTGCTGGAGTAGTTGAGGATTAGGGAAGAGAAACAACAAAAAGACAAACCAAAATGAGCTAAAGAAGGAGTCCCTGTTGGAGAAACAATGCACATTACAACGTAGGGGAGCGCCAATTTCATCATAACACCTGCGATGTTGTTTATTGATGAGGAGATAGTATAGAAGCCCTTAAAATACATTGAGACATTAGACTTGGAATTATCCAAGATTCCAACAAAGGCATTGTATAAATTATAGGTTAGCATCGCACAAAAAATTCAATATAGAGCAAGGTCGGACGTAACAAACTTACAGTTGGTGCAAGAAGACAACACCTCGATGAAGGAGGAAGTTACCCAAGAATGGAAGGAAAAGAAGAAAGCACAACGAAAGTTCGATGAGATGGAGAAACAGATAGATGTAGTATTCCAATCCATTTCAGATAGTGCATAACCGAGGGTAGCGTCCTCAGAAGAGAAGATAAATAAAATAATGCAGATGTTGGAGCACTATAAAGTACATATCAAGGAGCTTGAGGAGTGCATAGTACCTACTACTCCTCCAGAAGTCATAGTGAAAAGGGAGCAAGACACGACAACATCTGCAGATAACATCATACATAATATACATAGAATGACAGATCTGTTGGAAAAGAGCACCCAACTGTGTACACAACTTCTAGAGGATGGGAGCCTACAGGAGCTGCAAGGGAAGGAAGATAAATTTCATGTAGAAATGGAAGATGTCAAGCAGTGGTAGAGGAAAATTTCACTGCCAGAGAAGATCAAGACTGCTGCAAAAATGAAGAACCTACATGCATAGGAAAAAGAGGTGCAGGAACAGAAAACCGCAAGACAGACTCACTTGGAGCCCTTGCAGGATAAATTGGAACAATCGGTCGTGGAGATCAATACAGTGAAATTAAGAATAAAACATATAGGATTGGAGGGGAGAGAGATATTAAGACATCGATTCACCGCACAGGTGGTCAAAGCCATGAAAGAGAAGACCAACTAAGCGTAGGAGCAATACCAGTAGACAACATAAATGTACGAAGCATTGGCACAAGAAATGAAAGATGTTGGAGTCCGTGAGTGAATCGGGATGAGTCATGATGTCAGTGTGGGGGGCTTGTTGGCGTAGACAAATTTTGGGGAAAAATCGAATAATTTTTTAAGGAATTAAAAGCAATGCTAGAAAAAGAGGAAAAGTAGCGTCGAAAATAAGGGAAAACCCGCGCTGATAAAAGAAGTTATAAAGTGGACAAATTGTTGCGGAGTAGTTGGAAAGTGGAAAAGCAACAACATGGATAAATGGTTGGATCAAGGACCATCCATGAACTAGTTAGATGGAAAGTGGAAAAACCTAATCCTATTAGGGTTAGGGATTTTGTAAGGGCTTTATCCCAATTTTGTATAAGTAGGATGTATTAGGAACATGAAAGGGTTGGAAGCTTGGGAGTTTTCTTAGTGTCTAGGTATTATCGAGATTGTAGTGAATAGTCTTGTGAGTAAGAGGTATGGAAAAGAGACCATGGTGATCTATGGATATTGGGTGTAATGAAGGAAGGATTGTATAGTGTGCAACACTACATTTTTACACGGAGATGAATAAAGATCCCATCGACAAATATTTGTGGATGTAGCCCAAGGAGGGGGTGAACCATGATATATCTGTGTTTTATGAGACTGTATGCAGTGTGTTATGTTTGAAATTACTTTGATAAGTTTTTATGATGAATGTTAAGCCCTAAATAATGGCACATTACCCCTTAATTGGGGCATATTACATTAGTAATGTTATTTTATTTATGTCGGCTTGGGTCCATTAGTTGTTATTGTACCTCCTAGTCTCCTATATATACCAAGGAGAAATTTTCATTTGGAGTCATATTGTATTTGGAAATTTATGTGGTGTGTTATCACACAAAGTTGTCTAAGGGCCATGGGGTGACCCATTCCAGACTCGAATCAAGCAAACAGGCGAGTTCAACTTCCAATGGCTGGGATCCCATGTGGAGTTCAGGTCAGTGGTTCATGGGTGTTCAAAATTTGAAATTGCACGAAGTATAGTGCTTGAAGTGCCTGAAGTTCCAAAGCATTGAAGTGCCCAAAGTCCCGAAGTGGTCGAAGTCCCGAAGACCTGAAGTGGATCTTGGCTGTCCAAATCCAAGATCCATGCGTCATCGGATCCCTAGGTCCAGAGGATTTTCTTGGGGAAAATAAAGTTTGAAGTTTGAAAAGTTTGAATCCCTAATCGCGAAGCAGATCTCAGCTGTCGATTCAAAAAGCGAAGATCTAATCCATTGATCTAAAGAGGGAAGATTTGAGCCATGTTTCAATCCCGATGTAGGTAGTAATTGAAAGTGGGAGAGGTGGTTGAAACCTTTTCTCACCACATAAATGGAAATCCAGGTCGAACTATCAGCAAGTAGGTTCTTATATAGGTTCCTGCAAAACGATTGCGTCTGACAGAACCTTGCATATGACAGAAGACTGCATGTGTAGTCTACCAGAGAACATGCATACGTAAAGCCTTGAATGAAAAGACTCAGGCACACCTCTGCTGGAAGTGGTGAATTGCTCTAAGTATATAGGAGTCATTTTGATGCTTTTTTTATCGTCGATGTTTGAGCTAGGCTCCCGCATTATAATTTTTTTATGAAGCTCTGGTTCTTCTAGTTATGTATTTGTATTTGAGACTTATCGTTTAATGAAATTCAACTTCCTTTCCATTTCTCTGTAACAGCTGTGTTATAACACTCAGGCATGGATGATCCAATCAAGGGTAGTTATGTTGTTGTGATGTAGGTTTGATCACAGTGACATCGCAACCAATTTTAATCAGTTTCCTGTGTTGTCTTTTCCCTCTTACATTGAATGGCTCGGGCATGGAAGATCTAGTCGAGTTGTTGTAGTTGTAGGGTGATGAAGGTTTGATCATCCTACTGCTATAACTGTGTTGCTTGCACCATATTCCAGTGTTTGAAGCTTGATCTCAAGATTTCTCTTGAGTATTGAGTTTTTCCTCTCCAAGCTACTAGAAGGCATGATGCCCATAGTAGTCTTGCTCATCTTTCTTGCTAAGTCTTCCCTCTGCTCACATTTAAGATCAACTTGTTGACTGAAGTTGATCAAGACCTCACCTACTTGCGCATGTTGGTTCTTGTTTTCTGAGTTAAAACGATGTTGTCTTGAGTCTATGCCCATTTGACCTATTTAAAAACAACCTGTGACGTATAAAACTTTGATGGGTACCGGGCTTACCTCCAATGCAATTTGGAGGTGAATTCTAGTGCTAACATTCATGGCGTCGTTGTTGGGGAATGTGTTGAAGACATTTCCCTGGGATAGAATGACAAATAAATTCTGATTCTGAAGGTGCATTAGAAATGAATACCATTGAAGATTGCAACTTGCACCTGGAGACTCCACTATGTCAGTTGTGGCTCCTAAAGGAAGACACACGAAGTCTACTCCACAGCTGCCTCTGGCTACACCTGAAGCTGACCCAGAAAAAAATTATCCAGAAAGAGAAGCCTTCTCAAGAAGGCTTTAAGTTGTTGTCCCTGATTGAAAAGCTCCATGGGAAGAATGACATTGCAAAGATCCAGTTTTAGAGGGTGAACTGATGCTGGACACATTATTCTGACGGCTCATCTTTCACCATGGCGACTCCACTATTTTGAAATGGAAAATATTTTGACATGTCTGTTGTTTTAAGAGTTCATAAAGATCAACATGTCTCTTCTAAATATTTCAATGTTGAAGAGCAAGAGTATTCTGCATTGCATGTTTCTCCTGACTATGAAGCTGAGATAGATGAAAATCTAGTAGCAAAAGCTAGGGAAGATTCCTCTCTGTTTTTTCCTAGTTTTTCATAGTCAAAGGCAGAGTTTGTTTGCTTCTCTTATAAAGGAAATGCAGAGGATATTCCTGTCCTAGAAATTGATGTTTTTGGCAGTCCTGCTTATGATAAAGAAATTGTTTCAAATATTGACCAAGAACAACCAAGTTTTGATGAATATCCCAGTGAATATGATGAAGAGAATATATTTTCCATGGTTCCTGTTAACGATGATTATGAATATGATCCTTGGGAGAGCCATGAAGGAGAAAAGGAAGAGATAAATGGGTAGTTTATCTCTTGTCCATAACCCGTAAACAAGCAGGTATCACTTGGGATTAGCCAACCTACATCAGTTATCCACCCACCTGTACACTATGAAAACATCAAACAACAAGTGAGAAATAATGAAAGAAAGGAGGTACTTTCTGACCAGTTGAGCATGCATGATTATGAATTTTGTGATCCTGTGGGGTTATATATGGAGCTTTGTTTTCCCAAATCATTGGAGCCTGCAAATTTTTTTATCTTATCATCATTTGGGGGTATAGTTAGTGTTTCAAACCATGTTTTCATTCTACTGTCATACTTCCATAACCTTTTGTGGATCATTTGCAGTGAAGAAAAGAATTATATCAACAGACAGTCTGGGCGGCTATGGTGTAAGTTTTCTTTCACCTAACACTTTATAAAAATTAGGTAGCTTATGTTTGTATATAAATTAGCTCTTTCTGGAGCATGTGTGTTTTCTTTCTTTTTGTAAGTAGGGTAGTGTACATATTTCCTTATTTTATTCAGCGAAATTTTTGAGCTCGAATCCATAGCCCAATAGCTAAGGCACTGGAAATTCATGTTCTTGGCAACTCGCAGGAAGCATGCCATCCCATGTGGAGCCAAATGTTATCACATAAAGTTGTCTAAGGGCTGCAGGGCGACCCATTCTAGACTCGAATCAAACAAATAGGTGAGTTTAGCTTCCAATGGTTGGGATCCCATGTGGAGTTCAGGTCGACAGGTCGTGGGTGTTTGGAATCAGAAATTGCATGAAGTATAGTGCCCGAAGCGTCGAAGCACCCAAAGTGCCCAAAGTCCCGAAGCATCGAAGTGCCCGAAGTCCCGAAGTGGCCGAATTCCCAAAGACTTGAAGTGGATCTTGACTGTCCAAATCCAAGTGCCACGCGTCATCATATCCCTAGATCCGGAGGATTTTCTTGAGGAAAATAAAGTTTGAAGTTTGAAAAGTTTGAAGCCTAAATCGTGAAGTAGATCTCATTCGTCGATTTGAAAAGGGAAGACTTGATCCATTGATTTGAAGAGGGAAGATTTGAGCCGCGTTCCCATCCCAATACAGGTAGTAATTGAAAGTGAGAGAGGTGGTTGAAACCTCGTCTCACCACATAAATGGAAATCCAGTCCAGACTGTCAGAAAGTCGGTTCTTCTGTAGGTTCCTGCAAAATGATTGCGTCTGACATAACCTCGTGTCTAACAAAATACTACATGCGCAATCTGCCAGAGAACATGCAGACGTAAATCGTTGAATGAAACGACTCGGGCACACCTCTATTGGCAGTGGCAAATTGTTCTGAGTATATAGGAGTCATTTTGATATTTTTTAATCGTCGATGGTTGAGTTAGGATCCTGCATTGTAAGGTTTTTATGAATCTTTGTTTCTTCTAGTTATGTATCTGTATTTGAGACTTCTCGTTTAGTGAAAGTCAACTTCCTTTCCATTTCTCTGTAACAATTGTGTTAGAACACTCGGGCATGGATGATCTAGTTGAGGGTAGTTTTGTTGTTGTGATGTAGGTTTGATCACAGTGGCATCACAACCAGTTTTAATTAGTTTCATGTGTTTTCTTTTCCCTCTTACATTGGATGGCTCGGGCATGGAAGATTCAGTCGTGATGTTGCAGTTGTAGGGTGATGAATTTTTTATCATCCTACTGTTGTAACTGTGTTGCTTACACCATATTTCAGTGTCTGAAGATTGATCTCAAGATTTCTCTTTAGTATTGAGTTTTTCCTCTCTGAGTTGCTGGAAGGCCTGATGCCCATATTAGTCTTGTTCATATTTCTCACTAAGTCTTCCCTCTGTTCACATTTAAGCTCAACGTGTTGACTGAAGTTGATCAAGACCTCACCTACTTGCGCATGCTAGTCCTTATTTTCTGAGTTAAAACGATATTGTCTTGATTCTGCATCGATTCTACCTCTTTAAAACCAACCCGTGGCATAAAACTCTGATGGGTACTAAGCTTACCTCCAATGCAATCTGGAGGTGACTTCTAGTGCTAACATGGTGTATAAGAAGGTTTCCCCCTTGAAGAGGCTTATTATCTGAAATTATCTCTTTTTCAAGGTGTTGAGTACTTATTCTGAGGTTTTTCTATGCTATATTGATATTTGGTTCTTAACATATGGTATCAGAGGTCAAGGTCTTGGGGTTTCACTACTACATCTTAGACACCTTTCTCTATAATTTATTTTCTACGAAGTTTCATAAGGAACCCCTTGGAGGATATTTAGTATAAGGATCAAGGTATGTTGGGTTCAAATTTTATCGTATGAGGCCTTATACTTTAGGAGATACAACCTGTGTAAGAAAAGGTTATGGAATCATCCTGAATTGAGTCATCACGGAATTTTCACTATAAAAATTATTTGGTAAAGTTTCAGACCTTGAAATCTAGAGAATATTCACATAAATTATTAAGGTATATGTGATAAAAATTTCAGCTTCTAGGTCATCTTACATTTGTAGATACACCCTATGGAAGATAGGGTATTTGACTAGTCCTATCGACTAGTCTCAAGCATGTGTTCCGGGTAAAAAAATCATAAATTATTCCCAGAGTATCCAAATTGAGTGATATCAATTGCATTGGATAATGGATAGTCTGTAGTATTTCTGGTACAATTTTCATAATTGTATATCAAATATTTTGTGCGAGGCATGCTATACAAGTGAGATATCCTAGAAAGGCAAAAACTTAGCAAGGTGTGGGGAAGTTACCATAAATTACGCTTGGTACATCCAATTTTGATCAAACCTATGGCATTGTAGAGAAGAAATATCAAAGAAATACAAAAATAAAAATAAAAATCATACCCAGAAGGGCCGAAATTTTGGAGATACAACAGAAGAAATATTATCTAGCAGAACCACCTCAAAATCAAGGTTTAAAAGTGATACTTGGCCAACATGCCACCAAAAAATGGAAATTCTACACCAAATAAGCCTCCAAACAATCTTAATTGATTATTGGACTCTTTCTGAAGGTGAAGAGATGCATAGGGACATAAATGGTTTACAAAATAAGACAACGACAAAATATGAACTACAAGGGATGATGGATGGTTTAAAAAGGGAGATCATGGAAGGATTGAAAAATTTCATAATAGAGAGGAAACCTGAAAGTGAAAATGTATCCCATGAAATTCATGAGGAGGACACAAGGAATATGAATAAAAAATGGATAAACTCAAACTCTGGGTTGAATACCAACCACGTTCCTAAGATCGATATCAGGAAGTTTGATGGCAATGACCCAATCACATGGATACTTCAAATGGAGAAATTATTTGATCTACATGATGTGCCACATACACAAAAGGTACAAATTCCTTCTTTATATTTAGAACCCAATCAATTTATGTGGTATTGATGGCTTTGTTCTCGCAAATCACTCGTCACTTGGACAATTTTCACAGAAGAAATGATAACACTCTATGAGGATACACGAAGCAATACCTTCTTTAGCAAATTGATAAATCTCAATCAAAAGGGTTTAGTTACAGAGCACATTGAGAACTTCCAAAGATTGAATATAAAGGTAATATATATTCCATATGAGCACTTGATTGATGTATTCATAGGAACTTTAAGGGATAACATTCAACATGAGGATCACCTTTGGGAACCCAAATCATTGGAGAATGCATTTAGGGTGGAGAGAAACATTGAAAGTAAAATTATGGCTATGGCTACTAGAAGGACCACTCCTAACATCTATTGAGAGAATACTGTTCCTTCTTCTAAAACACCTTAACCTATAAGGATAACACCTCGACAATTGGAGGAAAGAAAAGAAAAAGGTTTATTCTTTAATTGTGACAGCAAGAACAGTAAGGGACATAAGTGTCGTGAGAAGAAATTATTCTACATAGATTGTGAAGAGGAAGAAGAACAAGAACAAGAACAAGAACCATCTCAAGATGAAAATGTAGAAGCGATTTATTCTGAAGAGTTGACTCCCATGATATCATGTAATGCATTGGCTGGAATTAGCACTCCTCAAACCCTCAAGATCGAACGATATATCAAAAATAAAAAGTTAATAGTCCTAATTGATTCTTGTAGTACTCATAATTTCATTCATTATAAATTGGCCAAATCTCTCAATTGCTTTGTATATCCAACGCCATAGTTTCAAGTAATGATTGCAGATGGAGGAACTATTAATTTCTCAGGAAAATGCAATAAGATCAATCTTACTATGGTGGAATATTTAATTAATAGTCCAATGATTGCTATACCCATGCGTGGTGTTGATGTCGTAATAGGAATCCAATGGTTACAATCATTAGGAACAATGGATTTTAATTTTCAAGAACCTTTCATGAAATTTTCATTGGAAGGAAAATAAATTGAGTTAAGAGGTATCACAGGGAAACCCAGTAAGGTGATAAGCTCTAATGGCATGAAAAAATTATTGAAAAAGGGGCATCAAGGTGTAATTGCACAACTATGCTCACTAGATGTTCAAACATCTAAGCCATCTATTCCCCTAGATATCCAAGGGATCATTGATAAGCATTCCAAAGTATTTGAAGATATTCCCAAAGGTCTTCCACCCACTCGAAATCATGATCATGCTATTCACCTAATTCCTGGAATTTTTTCTCCTAACATCAGGCCGTAGAGATACCCTTATGACCAGAAGAGTGAAATTGAGCATATGGTTGACGACATGTTATAGGATGGCATTATTAGACCCAACCAAAGTTCTTAATCTACACCAGTGGTAATGGTACTAAAGAAATATGGCTCATGGCGTATGTGTCCAGATTATAGAGAGCTCAACAAGATCACTATTAAAGATAAGTTTCTCATTCCCTTCATTGATGAATTGTTAGATGAAATACATGGAGCAATCTATTTCACAAAGTTGGATCTTCATTCAAGGTATCATCAAATTAGAATGAAGGAAGAAGATATCCCAAAAACAACATTCCAAACTCATGAAGGCCATTATGAATTTTTGGTCATACCTTTGGGCCTTACAAATGCACCTTCCACATTCCAAGGGTTGATGAATTCCATTTTCAAGCCCTTCCTTCAAAAATGTGTGTTAGTATTTTTTGATGATATACCAATCTATAGCAAGTCTTGGGAGGATCATGTGCGACATGTTGACATGGTGATACAACTACTAAAGGAGCAACAACTATATTCCAAACCATCCAATTGTTTCTTTGGGGTGAAGGAGGTAGAGTATTTTGGATATATTGTATCTAATGAAGGTGTCAAGGTAGACCCTAACAAGATTAAGGCCATCATGGACTGGTCGATTCCCAAAACATTGAATACTCTTAGAGGATTTTTGGGTTTGACAAGTTACTACCGCAAGTTTGTTCGACACTATGGAAGAATAGAAACACCTTTAACGACACTAACTAGGAAGGATGCATTTTCATGGACTCTAGAGGAAATTGAAGCTTTTGAACAACTTAAAGAGGTGATGTGCAAATCTCATATCTTGACCACTCCAGACTTTACAAAAACCTTTATTGTGAAATGTGATGCCTCAGGAAATGGAATTTGTGTTGTCCTAATGTAGGAAGAAAGGCCCCTATCTTTTGAAAGTCGGTCACTCAAGGGAAAGGACTTACACAAACCCATTTATGAGGAGGAAATGATGGCAATACTACATGCATTGAATAAATGGAACCCTTACCTAATAGGTAGGCACTTCAAGGTCAAAACAAATCATGATAGTATTAAATACTTCTTGGAACAAAGACTATCTTCAGAAGAACAACAAAAATGGGTGACCAAGATATCGGGTTATGATTTTGAAATCGTCTATAAAAAAGGGAAGAAAAATGTTATGACAGATGAACTCTCAAGAAAGTATGAAGATGTTGAGGCATTTCTATGTGTTATCTCGATCAACCAACCCAATTGGATAATAGAAGAAAGGGATGAATGAAAGAATGACGAAAAGGTGTGGATTCTCATTTAAAGGTTGTAGAAGGATTACAGTGCATCAGATACATTTACATGGAAAAATGATTCACTATGGTACAAAGATAGATTATAGTTATATAAGAACTCCCAACTCAAACAAAAGGTACTATTGGAATTGTACACCTCTCCAGTAGGAGGGCATTCAGGATTTTTGAAAACCTACCATAGGGTCAGGAAGAATTTTTTTTGGGATGACCTTAAAATTGATGTTCAAAGGTTTGTAGAAGAATGTTTGGTTTGCCAACAAAATAAGGTGGAAAGGATTAAGACCCTAGGTATTTTACAACCATTATCCATCCCAAGTTAGCGTTGGGATGAGGTTTCCATGGATTTCATCACAGGGTTACCGAAGTCTGAAGGAAAGAGTGTCATCATGGTGATTGTTTATAGGATGACCAAGTACGCACACTTTTGTGCACTCTCTCATCCATTCAAATCCAGTACAGTTGCCACTACATTCATGGAGATAGTTCAAAAGCTACATGGAAGCCCAAAGATTATTGTAAGTGACAGAGATCCCATCTTCACTGGACATTTTTGGACATAATTCTTTTCTTGTTTGGGTACTCAATTGGCTCATAGCTCATCCTATCATCCTCAATCTGATGGATTCACCGGACATTTTGGACATAATTTTCTTGTTTGGGTACTCTAATTGGTCTATAGCTCATCCTATCATCCCTAACTGATGGAAAACCAAGATAGTGAACAAATGTCTAGAAGGCTACTTTTGTTGCTTTGTCTATGATAAACAAACACAATGGTTCAAATGGTTACCCTTGGCAGAATGGTGGTATAACACTTCCTTTCGTACTGCAACAAAAATGACACCATTTATGGCACTCTATGGATACCACCCTCCTTCCATCAATTATTCTCTAAGAGAAAAACCTAAGGTTCAAG
This sequence comes from Picea sitchensis, assembly GCA_010110895.2. Classification (NCBI taxonomy): domain Eukaryota; kingdom Viridiplantae; phylum Streptophyta; class Pinopsida; order Pinales; family Pinaceae; genus Picea; species Picea sitchensis. Next base: position 298,807 of record SNQJ01S0004338.1, read on the forward strand.
TAGTGGAAGATCACATCGAGAATCAACAACAAGTTCTCCAAATCTTAAAGGACAACCTGACCATGGCACAAAATTGCATGAAATAACAAGTAGATCAACATTGTAGTGAAAGAAGTTTTCAAGTAGGGGATTGGGTGTTTTCAAGACTACAATCATACAAACAAATGTCCCTCAAGCAAGCTAAGAAGGATAATAAGTTATCACCAAAGTACTATGGCCCTTATTAGGTGTTGCAAAATATTGGTACTATGGCATACAAATTGGAGTTGCCTGCACCTTCACGAGTACACCCAATTTTCCATGTTTCATGGTTAAAGAAGTTTATGGGTGACAAGATCCCAGTTCAAACTATATTTCTAGAACTTGACGAGGAAGGAAAAATCATATTGGATCCTGAGGCCATCACTGACACAAGAATTCACCAGCTGAGGAATATGTCCATTTCAAAGTATCTCATTAAATGGAGGAAACTACCGACAGAAGATTGCACTTGGGAAGATGAGTCTTTTATACAGAAGCATCCAAAGTTACTCAAGAATTGTAGACAATACTTGTCTCAAGAGGAGGGGCATGTTAAGCCCTAAATAGTGGAACATTACCCCTTAATTGAGGCATATTACATTATTAATGTTATTTTATTTATGTCGGCTTGGGTCCATTAGTTGTAATTGTACCTCCTAGTGTCCTATATATACCAAAGATACATTTTTATTTGGAATCATCTTGTATTTGGAAATTTATGTGGTGTATAAGGAGGTTTCCCCCTCAAAGAGGCTTATTATCTTAAATTCTCTCTTTTTCAAGGAATTGAGTACTTATTCTGAGGTTTTTCTATGCTATATTGATATTTGGTTCTTAACAATGTATATGTTATATGATAAATGAATGAACATTGTGCAGTAAGAATAAGATAATATAAACTACATAACAACACTAAGTAAAATAATGTTCTAGTTATTAAATATATCATAATCTTTCTTTATAGTAGACGAATTCCTTTTATTGAACACATGCAACTATAATGGTTAATGAAGTCCTAGTAAGATAGTTGTGACAACAGTATGGAATAAGATCTAATGAAGAATTTTAAGGTTAATACTAAGTAGGTTAGATTCCTTTTGAGAGATACACTTCACATCCCAGGGTTGCAGACATCTGAGTCCTGCAGCCACCCATAGAACCCATCTCGGGTGAGACTACGCAGTGCACTCTATGCGTTGTTTTTCCTTCTGGTATCTAGAAGGGCCGATGGTGGAAGGGTTTGTTGGTAATCCTATGGTTAGAAACTGGGTCAACCCAAGTAACCCAACAAAGGTAACATGATATCATCCATCATCCTCATGAAAGTTGTTGGAGAATTTTTCAAACCAAAGGGCATGAACAACCATTCAAATAGACCTTCTTTTGACTTGAAGGTTGTCTTCTATACATATGTCTGTTCTATGGACTTGGTGGTAGCCATACTTTAGATCAATCTTACTGAAGTATTTGGCCCCTTTGAGATGATCAAGGAGGTCGTCGATTCTGGGAATTAGGTACTAGTTCCTGAATGTGATTTTATTTAGGGCCCAATAATCAATGCATAGTCGCCAGGTTTTGTCTTTCTTCTGCACTAGCACGATTGGGCTCCAACAAGGTGATGAGATGGGATGGATGTCCTTGTGGATTAGTTCTTGGATTTGTCACTTGATCTTTGAAGACTCAACTCTCTGATCTCTAATTCGAAGGAAAAAGGGTTTCTCAACAATTTTAGGAGCATGCACACCACATGCATAAGACAAGATCCATGCCACAACATAAAAGAGATAAACAACATTCCATGCACAACAAATAACCAACAAACATGCACATTAGAATACATATCTCATATATAATTAAATACACAGTGGAATACATTAAACAGAAAACACAGAGAGAACTTATCTTTTCAAGTAAACGTTCACCAACTAGATGCAGACCAAGGACGTTCCTCCCAACCATACACATTGTTGTTCATTTACTCTTAATAGAAGGTCACCCCCGAGCCAGGGCTATGAATCCACAAGGACGGGTCCTAGGCCAAGTATAAATACACAGTAGTTGGCTAAGTAGTTCTCAGGTTTCCCAACCTCACAACAATCCTAATTTCCATCTCTCTTTCCCCCTTAGCCTACACAAACCCAAGAAATGGACACCTTTCTCTGCCATGCAATCCCTGAGGTTGTTCCATTTCTCTCCAGGGCTCCAATGCTACTGGTTAGGAAATCTCCCTACTGGAAATTCAAAGGACTCTCAGCTATGGACAGTTCCATCTGAAATTCCATCAAGTTCATGCACAAAGGCATCCATTCCCTCTTGGAATGATCATTAAATCATTGCATGCATTCAACGATGGCTCTCCTATTCTTGCCATTCATTTCCATGCTCATCCCAAGAGCACACGAACTCACAGTAGTGAGTGAAGAGGAAGAAGAAAAAGTGAACCAATGAGAAGAGGATGAACCAAGGGAAGAACGACCCCAAAACAACCCTCAAGGGATGTTTAAATAATTACATGAAGACAAGAGCCACGTGGCCTCCTTCCCAAGAAGCTCATGTAACCCCCTCTTCTCCATAAAATCAATTATGGGTAAATAAAATAATAATAACAAGACTTATCCCCTCAAGCCCCCTCTCTCATGGAACCGTAGCTCCCTATCTCTTTTGTCCTTATCGGTCTTGCAGCCAACATTGTATTTTATTAATGTATAGGAAGTGTTACATTTCCTAGGCACTCTGGCCCATTTTCAACTTTACCGTCTCACCAGCCTAAGTCATATTTACATAATACATTATAGTTTATAAAGGTTAGATCCGGGATGTTACACCCCCATCCCCTTATTTGGGCACTGTCCTCAGTGCACAACACCATTCCAATGTTATTAACATTACAATTCCAGGCCCTCTGGCCTTAATTCACACATGCAATCCAACCCAATATTATATACATAGGCATTCTGGCCTAAAACATGTATGCATAGGCATTCCAACACAAAACATGTATGATGATATTCAAAATTTATATTTCTGGTAGCAGTTCTAACCAACAAGCTCTCCTTCCCTCTCATTCTTGCACAACCCAAAGAAATGAACCCCTTTCTTTGCCATGCAGTCCCTCAAGTTGTTCCACTTCTCCCTGACTTCAGTGCACTCGGCCAAGAAGTTTCAGAGTTGTGGGTTCCAAAACTACAGTTGTAGCAAGTCCATTGGACTTTCTTGCTTCCATGCCTTTGTCATTTAGTTTCTCCAACATCACCTTCTTTTCTCTCATAGTCTAGTACTTTTATAGATATTCAACATTCATCGTTTTCCTACAATATTTCAAATTAGCGAGCATGTCAGTTCAAAATTTGTGCATAAAATTCTCATTCTTTCTCATATTGTAAGAGTAAATTTTCATAATCCAATACAATACTTTGTTGAAAAGTCAACAAGAAACATGTGTCTAATTTACTTTTCTCTTAAATAAATTGGACAATAAATATTAATCTATTATCTCATAATTACTTGAATATAATTAACTGAAATGACAAATCAGTTAACTATGGGAAATTATAGTTCAAAGGTTGACTGGTAAGACATGGAGGTGACTTGAAGTTGTAACAAAGTTATGTGTAGTTATGTTAGTTGTGAAGTAGTTTAACTCAGTTAAGTGAGTTAAGCCCAGTTGTACTAGTTGTAACTGTAGCAACTAAAGATTCACCACGGTTAAGTACATGCATGGCAGATCCAGTGGAGACCTAGTTGAGATAACAGGTGAAAGGGACAGTTTGGCTATCAGTTTTGATTTGAGTGAAGTGCACTCATGCAATCACACATGCAGTGGATGTGATTATGAGCATGTGCAAACTAGGCAATTCAAATTCATTGTGAGAATTCTAATTGCAGGGATTGTGCAGAGGAGGCAGGCTATTTGGAGACAGAAATTGGCACATGTATTTGTTGAGTTTTGTATGACAGTGTGAGACGATTGTATTGTACTGAGAGATCTTGGATTAGAGTTTTGTATGAGATTGTTTCATGATCCATGATATACATAATATATGATAGTGGGGTTTTTAGCTTTACACTTTCCCGGTAAAACTTCTGTGTTATGTGTTCTTGATATTTCACTTTGTGATCGTGGTTTAAATTTCTGCAAGAATATTAGTAGAAGTGGTTCTGTATTTAACAGTGGCATATAATTGTTAGATCAGGAGAATTGAAGGAAATACTTAATTTGTATTGAAATTTCTACATACTTGTCTATGTGGTTCATGGATCTTCATCCATATCGCTGTCTCGTTAACTTGGCTCACTATTTTCCCTGACATACCCATTGTGTGCATGACCCCAATCAAGAGCTATCAAAGTCTTTGATTCCTTGTGGTCACTCACCTTCGAGGCCTAGGCTCAAGCATACCCTTCTCTGCTATGCAGCCCCTCAGGCGATCCATCTTGCCTGACCAAGGTTCTCTTGCACAAGAATATTTCTAGGGACAAAGGGTTCTCATGTCACAAGAATAGCCTTTTCCATTCTTTCCAGCTTGCATATCCAACATATCATCTATATTATACACATACATTCATCATGAGATATCATTATAACCATTTCAAACATAAATGTCAAATTTGTTTTATACAGGAAAATTAAATTTTCCAAGCATGATCTTTCTGCTCATAATGGTTGTCTCTGCAGCTGTAGATATCAGTCTTCCTTATGGGCTTACATCTCTGCCATATCCAAGACCATTCTACCTGCAATTTCTTCAATTTACATTTGGCCAAAACAATTCGTCAGTAATTATCAAATCATAATTCCCAAAACTGTTTTATATAGGAAAAATAAAACTTCTAGACATGAGCTTCTACTCATAACAATTTGACTCTTGCAATAATAGGCATTGGTCTTCTTTATGGGCTTACAACACTGCCATATCCAAGACCCCTTTCCTTCTGCAATTTCAACATTCCTCAGCCAAACAAATTGTCACTATCTCATGTACAAGACATATGTTATCATGGAAATGATTCAAAACAAAATCACAAAGTGCTCTCAGAATTGTTTACAACTAAAATTCAATTACTTCTATTAATCCAGCTATCAATTGGAATGAAATCATCATTACATACACATGTATTATCAGTCACACAGACTTTTCATAATGCCATAGTTAATAAGATAACAATCAATGTGCCAATACCCATGGTCACATCTACACAATGCATCCATGCATTGACTACATAATACCACATAACTATGTCATGTATTCCACCATGATGAGTTGGAAGGTTTGGCCAACGATTCAACACATCATCCACACACTTCCTACTGCTTGCCTAACTATTTGGCTACCTTCCTTTTCCACCCAAACACAACACCAAGAATATAATCCTTAAATGTTCTTCAGTGTTTGCAAAGATGTTACAATCCAAACATCAGATATATAGTAGATACCATCGAGCACTCACATAGCGCTATAGCCCTTCCATATCCAACCATATTATGGTCTCACACATGACTAACTCTATGGGTATTCATTGTTATATAAGGAGTATGTCTCCTGAATTAACCTGGTTATGATCCCATAACCAATCATAACATAATATGAAACTGACATTTTATCTAAGTGCATTCTAGAATCAACAACACTTACACACTCTAGGCCTTCAGCCATTACACATCAATTTAAATACTGAAAATTAACTGAGGGAATCCTTACCTCGATCCCCTTCAACATGTATGCATCAATATAAACTAAGTGCATACCTGCCTGGTTGTTACCAACCTACTTGTTGTTGTCTGACCAACTGATATTTGTAGAAGCTCACAAACTTCCCCCTTCATCATTTTGATCACCATTCCTTCCATCCTCATGGGTCTTCACCTCAATGGAAATTATAAGCAACAACAACATCCACATATTTAACCCTGCTGTATCATTTTTCCTGAATATATAATCCATCATTTAGTCACACTCAAACATTATTTCATAATAACAGACTATTCTGAGTTCACCATCATGTTATATGCATATCCAAGCATGTACATATGAAAAATTACACATCCATATGCACCAAGCATTCACTGTCAACATGCCTACTAATGCATATGCAATTTAACTTCAATGTATGCTTCATGCAATCTAGTGCATTTCTGTTTCAATTCACTTATTTATTTATCTATTTCTGTTGTAGGTCATTGTCTTTGAATTACTTTAGATCCTTGATGCCTTTCGTGCTCCCATTATTCTCATTTTCACTATGGTTCCCTGGGTCTAAACACTTTTCCAGCCACGTTCCACCTGGCCATTCTTTCCCACTTAGTACCATTCCCCAATGGAAATCCATTTTCATTCAGTGTCACTTTTGAAGTGAGAGAGCATTCCAATTCCTCTGCATTGGCATCTTGCTTCCACTATGAACTCTGATTTAAGCTTTTAGATAGTAGATAAGTCATATCTAACAAATCCTTCCCTAGAACTCCTATGGTTGACACATAGAGATTATTCACACACCACCTCTTAAGCTCTTTTTTTCCTTCCACATCAAGCCTGGAACTGTCTACACATCTCTACCTTCAAGGCTATGGAGCCTTACTTTTCCTTTCTATGCCCATTAATGACATTATTCACCTGCTAGCTTCATGTCCCATGTGAGGATTCTTTATTTTTTAGTACCTCATCCAACTTTTGTAAGCAAAGTCATGCCTCCATGACCCTAACATCTGATCCTATTCTTGAATTGATCTAGTTATACCTCTAATCCTGATAAACCTACAAGTAGCCATCTTGTTAGAACTATACATATCATACGAAAATTGTCAATTAAATTTTCAGGTACTTTTTCATTTAAATGATAATATTATTCTTTAATTAATATCATTTTTCCTTTTTATCATTTATTCGTAATGCTCATGAAATAACTTTCTTTTAATCATGACTGTGTGTTGGTTATTTTGTCTTCATGAGTTGATCACAGACATGGATCGAATCATTATATCGTACTCATGCTTCTTTTCTATTCTCAGTTCACAAACATATCATATTTTGATCCTTTATCAATTCTCTATATTATTTTAGTGTTAACTCTCTGTCGAATTAAATCTTTATGAGGCACTTCCTTCAAACCATTTACATATGACCATATGTGCAAAACCACAGGCTTATTGATTTGAGTGTTGCCTCTTCTTTTCCCTTTTTTTTTTTATTCCATATGACCGCAGGTGGTGACCAGGCGCTAAGGTAAGAAGTGCTTGATCAGTTATCAAAATCAATGGTCATGTCTTAATGTCACGACGAGCTGAACTATTCTCATTTACTTCAGAACTTCGGCTGTTCATGGCTCTTGAATTCTGGAGTAGAAATTCCTCCAAAGTGATTACCCACCGAATGAGTCATAAAGCAGTGGTGACATCTTGTTGTCAGTTAACACCTCCACTTACGTTATCCTTCCACTTTACTTGATCATTAGTTGGGAAAGCTCCTAAAGTAGATTAACGGTTAACGTTGACTTCGGTATTTGGTGCTTTGCAACTTTAGAACCTTCAACCAGGACTAGATCAACGACCCTTGTCTTCTTTCACAATCAACAATCGAGATCCACTTAGGAGCTCCAGCCTTCGGAGGTCTCAAATTTCCCCGCTTTCTTCCCCTGGGAACGCTTTTACTCGTAGTTCACGATCTGTCGACGCGTGTCCTCCCATAGACCAACGATTGTGAATCACTTCGGCTCTTCGAGCTTCAGGAGTTTCAAACTCTATGCCTTCACTTTCTCCCAGAGTTCTTTCACCCAAAGTTGATGATCTGTCAACGTGTGTCCTCCCACAGATCAATGGCTGTGAATCGCTTCGGTTCTTCGGGCTTCGAGAGTTTCAAACTCCATGCCTTCACTTTCTCCCGAAGTGCCGATCCTCCGAACCACTGTGAGATCTACTGTCGTGTGTCTTCTAGGATCAATGGTCGATATGCACTTCAACCTTCATGCCTTTGGGATTTTTTGACCCAACACAACCTGTCACATCTTTCCCCTCTGGAGTGCCCAATCTCTGAACTGCACGATTTGTGCCACGTGGTGAAATACTGTAAGCAGACACATGGCCCAATCAGGTAGGTGACATGTGTCACGTTCTAACCAACACCCCAATACTCCATATGCTAAAAAATGACTGACACGTGGCACACATCCCATGTGTCCATGTCATCCCAGGTGACGTCTGCAAGCCATGTCACTTCAGAATTTCGGGCTTCGGAAATCTCAACCCTCAAATTTTTCTGAAATGATTTTATTCGAAGCTTGCGATATACTGACACATGTCTTCCGTAGATCGACAACTATGATTTCTTCAGGTCTTCGAACTTCAGAAACCTCAACTTTCAACCTTCACTTTCCCTCAAACTGCACGGATTTTTGTCGCGTGTCCTCTTGGATCGGACGACCAAGATTCACTTCCGGTCTTCACCTAGAGTCCATAGATTTGCACCATGTGTCCTCCTTAATCGGACGACTGAGATTCACTTTGGATCTCCGGGGTCCAGAAATATCAATTCTAAACTTCTCCTCGCTTTCTTTTTTCCGGAGTGTTTTATCCAGAGCACACGATCGGTTGACGCGTTTCCTCCTACAGATCGACGGTCCCCAGCTACCTCAGTTATTCAGAGTTTCAATGTTCGAGCACTAGCATGTCACATCACTACATGCCTTTCAATTTGCAGGGGCACGCATCGACGGTTTGGAGTAACCTGCATTTCACCCCGCAATTATTTTGATGCTAACACACAACCCCTCAGTGAAATCATGGTTTGGATTGCAGGACTGCCTTGGGGAATTAAATCCTGTGTAACTTGGTTTCTCACAATTCCTCCTGTTCGGTGATCTCTCTCCAAGGAATCTGACGGTTGTGACTTAACCTTTGCTTCACTTTCATTGGACGAACCTTGTTCACTTGATCTCTGATCCAACGATCACTGATCTCTCTTTATCCCACAGTGGAAATCGCTCCCAAATTCGAAGAGAACAGTCATGATCCTTCAAACCCTTATAAAGGATCTATGACGTTCTAACTCCTGCGTAGATTTTGCAACTCCATTCCTCCTGAAATTTTCAACTTCACGGTCAGAATTTGGTCTCAACCATGAGACTCTGACCAACAGACCTGGCCCATACCAGCCATGTGTTTCAACTAGAAGCTTTGATACCAATCTGTAACATACCCAACCACCCAGAGGCCGGGCTACACCACTTAAATAGGATGAAACACACCCAAACACCCATAGGCTAGGCACGATGCAGTCCCAAGACCCAGTTCTCTGATCTCTAATTTGAAGGCAAAAGGTTTCTCAACAATGTTAGGAGCATGCACACCACATGCATAAGACAAGATCCATGCCACAATATAAAAGAGATAAACAATGTTCCATGCACAACAAATAACTTGCAGAAATGAACATTAGAATACATATCTCAGAGATCATTAAATACACAATGAAATACATCAAACATAAAACAGAGAGAGCACTTATCTTTGCAAGCAAATGTTCACCAATTGGCTACAGACCAATGACGTTCCTCCCAACCATATATGTTGTTGTTCATTTACTCTCAACAACAAGTCACCCCTGATCCAGGGCTATGAATTCATAAGGATGGGTCCTAGGCCAAGTATAAATACACATTATTTGTCTAAGTAGCTCTCAGGTTTCCCAACCTCAAAAAAATCCTAATTTCCAACTCTCTTTCCCCCTTAGCTTGCACAACCCCAATAAATGAACACCTTTATATACCATGAAGTCCCTGAGGCTGTTCCATTTCTCTCCAGGGCTTCAGTTCTATTGGTCAGGAAATATCCCTACTGAAAATTCCAAGGACTCTCAACTGTGGAAAGTTCTATCCAAATTGCCATCAAGTTCATGCACACATGCATCCATTCCCTCCTAGAATGATCATTAAATCATTACATACATTCAATGATGGCTCTCCTCTTATTGCCATTCATTTCCATGCTCATCCCAAGAGAAAACAAACTTGCAGTAGTGAGTGAAGAGGAAGAAGAACAAGTGAACTAGTGAGAAGAGGACGAACCAAGGGAAGAACCACCCCAAAACAACCCCCAAGGGATGTATAAATAATTACATGGAGACAAGAGCCACATGGCCTCCCTCCCAAGAAGCTCATGTAACCCCCTCTTCTCCATAAAATAAATTATGGGTAAATAAAATAATAATAACAATACTTAGCCCCTCAAGCCCCCTCTCTCGTAGAATCATATCCCCCTATCTCTTTTTTCCTTGTCGGTCTTGCAGCTAAGGATGCATTTTATTAATGTATACGAAGTGTTACATTTCCTAGGCACTTTGGCCCCTTTTCAAATTTACTGACTCACCATCCTAAGTCATATTTACATAATACATTATAGTTTATAAGGGTTAGAACCGAAATGTTACAAGTGCAGAGGTACCCCAGTAGGTGGGGAGAAGATATCTTTGTATTCTACCATGACCTTGCCCACTTGATTTTATTGTGTGGAGAGGTCGGCCATGGATAACCTAGATGTGGCCACAATATTTCACTCACTCTGAGAGCGAATCATGAAGAAGACAAACTTCCCAGTCTGAGAGATGAACTTCCTACATTGATTGGCAGAGATCAAGGAAATAACACTAGGTGAGACAGCCTCGGGTATCCTGTATAATTTCCTGTTGAAAGTAATAATAACACTGTGAGGCCTACACTCATATATAGTATGAAGTTTCCATAAAAAGTGTTGGCCCAAAAGAACATTACAATATTCTAGAGGAGAAACAACACACAATATCTCATCTTTGAAGGGCTTGATGACATACGACAGACAACACTGTTGGTTGACACGAAGATCGCTTCCTTGGTGGAGCCATCCAATGGTGTTGGGTTGTTGATGTGGCATTGTCGGTAGTGATATCCACTTGATAACCTCTTCTTATATGAGGTTATTCTGGCTACCACTATCAACAATAAAGTGCAGCATGGTGCCTTTTACCCACATCTATGAATGAAAGAGGCACTCGCGTTCTTTTGGCTCATTTGGTTCACTGGGTTGGACCTTGGTGGTAGCAACAATGGCACTGGGTTCTACATCAATGACTTATCTCCCCCTTTCTGGTTCTAAATCAGTGTTGAAACTCACATCTGACTCAAAGGCTTTCACCTTAGCCACCAGTGATTTCTTGGAGCAATAATCAATAGTTTTATGCCAGAGGCTCTTATGGAAGTCACACCACTTCCCAATATCTTTCTTTGTCTTTCCAGTGTCCTTCTTTGCTTGCAGCCAAGACTAGTTTTATTGAGGCTATCCATCTTTTCTCTATCCTTTTTTTTGCAGGTTGGGGATTTCCTTTACTTTCTTCTGATGTGAAGGGATCCCAGGCCCAAATTGCCGCATCTTTTGTTTAAGATTTTTCTCAATTTTGGTGGAATATCGATAGGCCGTGCCCAAAAAAGAGATGTCCAAAAAATCCATTTCATCATGGATGTATCTATGAAAATTACCATGATAATTGAGTACCAGATGTCACTCAGAATATTTGATACCCAACTTGGTGCACAAGGTATGGAAGATACTCGTGAACTCTGGCACTGCTTGGTCTCTTTCTTGCCGAAGTGTGGTCCATTTTGTATACAGGTCGTCATAACTTCCGATAGGGTAGTATTGTTCCTTGATAGTGTCCCTGAAGGAATCCCAGGTGACCACGACTATAAATAATGAGAGTTCCTCTGTTTCCGTTTGCTCACATAAAGTCTCACACCAATATTTGACATGGAGGACGACTTTGAGGAGTGCAAACGTAATCTTTTCTCTATTTTAAAAGTTATGGACAAAAAAATACCCTTCTAGCAAATTTAACCATTTGTCTACAACATCTCCATCTATTTGACCTTCAAATATCGAAATATCAAATTTGATTTGTACCTTGAAGGCGGTGTTGCATCCGTTTGAGGAAGATGCACCACCTGTTGGTAGTCGCTGAAGGATTTGCGCAAAACTATCCATCATTTCGTTCATCTGTTGCGTGAGGGATTCCTCAAGAAATATTTTGAAAGGATCTCTTGTCTCGTCATATTTATTTTCTCTCATCATGAGAGGTTGCTTGGGTGTGCGATATGTTTTTTACTTAAGAGAAATAACATCGATACCCAATTCTTTGTACCCTGACCTCGTTGGGGACATGCATTAAGATGACAAGGACCAGACCGCTCAGATACCACTTATCCAGATTTTATGAGAAGAACGAAAATAAATACATATTATTATTATTATTATTAACATAGAGACACAAGAATAACATAGATGCAATAATGAAGATACAATAAAATTGGTTTCTATTCAATAAGAAAATATGTTGAAATAGTAAAATGCAACGGAAAGCAGGCTTGCTAGAATGGTGGCAGCTTATCTCGTAGAAGAGATGTGACGGCTACACTCATTCACAAGAATATGGTTATAATGAGGATCTCCAAGCCTTTTTAACAATAAATAGGAATTCCAAAACCCTATACATCCAAAATCCTAACCCTAGGAGATGAATCACCAAAACTCATGTGGGCCCCATTGGGGTAAGCTAGTACATCAACTTCCCGAGGTCGTAACTTTTGCATATGATCTTCGTTTTAGGCGCATGATAGCCCATTGAAAATTTTTATCTGAGGACTACACATGTTGCCATTATACTATGACTGTGTCTACAATTTGACTATGGCGAGCCCTAAAAATTATTTTTAGGGCCTCAAAATGACCCCGGAAGTCAGGGACCCAAAAAATAGGAAAAACTACCAAACTGGAAAACTTCCAAAATGAGGTAGTTGGAATAGGTGGGAGGCTGCCGAAATCCATCTGTATCACTTGGTTAACCAAATTTATTTCCATGTGTCTCTGGTTCCTTGAGAAATTTTTCTTAGTGTTTGATATCCCTTTCTTTTTATATCAAGAATTAGGTGATCTAGAAGTTTGTGTGCTTCATTACATTCAATCTATGGGTAAAATCCTATAAGTAATTTACTTCCCTTGCCAATTCTCCAAACCAACTAGTTTCCAATTAGATGTAAAGCTGACAAAATTGTTTTCCAAATGATTGATGTATTTTGAATTTTTTTAAGGGATTTTGTATTGGATCCTCTATTGTTTTCGGGTGAATGTATTTGTCTTTTGTAACTTGAGTCCAAATCCCAGTTCCTTGAATAATCCTCTATAAATTCTTAGTATCTAGGGCCTTTGAGAAAAACAATTCTTAAGACCCCATCAAACTAGGGATTTTGGGATAACAAGCCTTTTCCGGGAAGTTAAAACCATTTTTTTCTCACCTGCCTCTATGGACCAAACAAATCTAAAGCAGATTTATTTGATTTTATCAAGGATGCCTTTCAGAATCCACACTAAAGAGATCTAATAAATAAGAATTGCTTCAGTGGTTTCTTTCACCAGAACAATTATGCCACCTCTAGATAGTCATTAGTTGTACCCAGTGTTTAATATTTTCTCAATTTTTTCCAGTAACCATTACCAATCCCCTTTTTTGTATCGATTGGATTTCAAATGAAATCTTGACTATTTTAAACTAGTATCTAGATCCCCTACTTGGTAAGGTAAAACATGATATATGTGATTCTTTTTATTCTCCAAGAGACCCCAATAAAGAATCAAGGATTTTATAATATTTATATGCATTCCATGGCCTTGTAGAAGATGCCCATGATCCCCCACAGTTTTTCAATAATGTTTCTGGATGCTTCAAAAAATATTAGTATATCATTAACAAAAAGAAGATGAGTGACATTTCAAGTGGGGCCCGTGCTAATACCTTTGAGTCTTCCATTTCCAAAGGCCACTTTTAATGATCTACTAAGACCTTTTACTACTGGGAGAAAGAGTAGAGGTGATAAAGTGTAATGGCCCCAAACCTCTATCTAGGCTATATCCACACACAATTTTGACTCTATACATACTCTACTTTCAAATTTATTTAAACTTAGATCAAAACTTTACTTTGATACCGTCAATAATTTTTTGTCCAACCATACCATAGGTTGACATTTACACATAAGCTACTATGATACTAAAATGTAACAAAACGAGACTCGCGGTCTAGCTCTGATACTATAACTTATGTTTTTTTTATGAAATTCATATGCCTAATACCTTGTCATGCATTCATAATTACACATATAACACGCATATAACAAGTAATTATGTATAAACACATAAATCTATAATGACACATAGAATAAAGCATGTACATATCAATGGAAGCATATCAAACCATAACCATAACACTTATATTTTGTAAAATTCCACTAATTGGTTGTAGACCTCGTAATTTCCACCCAACCATAGAATTTACTACTCTAGTTCTCTCAGTAGTGGGTTACCCCCAAGGTAGGGCTATGAATCCACCACAGAAAAGGATCCTAAAGACCAAATGTGGTCTGATAGTCAGTATTGGTATCAAACTAGGCCAAGGTACCAAAATATTACAAAAAATCCAACCAACAAAATCTCATTCTCCTCAGCCTCCACAACCCAAGGAAGTGGACCCCCTTCTCTACTCTACATTCCCTCAGGATGCCCCCCTTCCCTTCCAAGACTCCAACACAATCCAAACAAGAAGTATCTGAGTTGTGGCTCCAAGAGCTCCAATTTCACTAATGGAATCTCAAGGTACTCTCCAGGCCTCACACCATGTGGAAGCTATCCACACAATTCTCAATACAGGGATCCATCCTTCCCCAAGGAAACCCCATGAGAATTGTCCCTAGTAATCAAACATGACTCACCTAGAATCCTTAAGGTTTTTAAAGTGACGGGGTCTTAGTGTCTCTCTAGGCTCACTCCCAATTCGATTTCATGAAAATGAATAAGGAATGATACCATTTCCATTAGAAATAAGGATTATGTATGCATGTCAATATTTTGACATATGACACCCATGTAGCCACCTTCCCACAATTTGGTATCTCATCTTATGCCTTGGGAACTTAAGATAAAATAACATGAATTATGACTTAGGGAATATATCACATGAGTTTATAACTTAGGCTAGGATTATTTTAATATTTTCTTGGCTTAGACCCCTTACTAAGCCCTCTAGCCCCCTCGCCTTCCCCTCTCATGGAATCCTAGTCCCCCATACTCTTCATTTGTTTTAGTCTACAACCAATGATGTGTTTTTATTAATATTTTTCAGAGTATATGTATAATTACATTTATAGGTTCCTTGGCCTTTCAAAATATAGTCTCTTCATCTTTTCATCCTTATAGGCTCATCGACCCAAAATCACATTGGCTCACCAGTCTACATATCACATGTACACATACACATTACAACATGGGGCTCAATATAGGGTATTACATAAGGGAAATCCTTGTACAATCTCCCTTTCATGTTTGAAGAGTGGAGAGGAAACACCATTTAGAATGATTGAAAAAAAATTCGATCTAATACAACTCATAACCTAGGTGATAAAACCATGGATAAATCCTAAATGAATGAGAATGGGCCTAATATAGAACCAACTTAGTTGATCGAAATATTTGGAGAGATCAAACTTTAGAGTTAGATATTTTTTGTTTTTGGTTTTGATTCGGTGAAGTCCTTATTGTGCCATGCCCACTACCTCGTGAATTTGGTGCCCTTCTAGGAATCCAAATTGATTTAGGGAAATTTTCCTTGAGATAATTCCTTTAGTCTTCGATGTATTATTGTATAAGTTATTTTTTAAATGTTGTTACATAATGAAATTGGTCTAAATATCTTGAATCTTGAATGATTTTTAGTGCTTGTAATTAAATAAATCAAGGTTGAGTTAAATGTTTCCAAGGATTGGCATGTCGATCGAGAGAAATCAACCACTCTCAGAAGGTCCTCTTCAATGAAGTTGTAACATCCTAGAAATAATTCTACTGGGAATCCATTAGGTCCCAAGATTTTATCTTTATGGAAACTCTGTAATGTTCATAATAGTTCTTCTTTACTGACTTCAACCATTAAGTTTTGATTATCCTCTTGACTGACAAATTTGGGAAAGTAGTTTGTTATTTCGATTACCGCTACAATAGTGGCTTTGGATTCCTTTTTGAAAAGTATATGAAAGTAATTAACCCCTTCAACTACCATTTTAGAAAAATATGTTACCCTAGAACCATCATTCTTTTCAATTCCCCAAACAATATTTATATTTTTATGGAAGTTTTCAAATCTATGATGTTTTTTTGTATTCCCATCTCCTGCCTACAACCAAATTGCCATAATTTTTATTCTCTATTCTTTTTCTCTGTCTAGTAGTATTTTCCTCTTCTTTTCTTCTAGGATCTTTATTTCATATTTTTTTATCTTCAATTAGAAATCCAAATTCCTCTCTATTATAACATAATTCTAATTGTTCTTCAATCTCCAAAATGAGCCTTTCATCTTTCTTCATCTTCTTTCCTGACCACTTGATTGATACTTGTTTTTCCATTTTTATATAATTTTGTTGAAACTAGATAGGGGTAGATTCCAGGGAGGATCTGTCAAAAGGTTTCCAAATCTTATTTATTGTCTAAATAAATCCTTATCTCTTAACTAGTCCAGATTTAATTTGAAGGGGTTGGGAGACTTCCCTTAGATACGAGTTGTTGGTCCTAAGGTCTGCAAATGACTGCTAAAGGGAAAATCCAGGCCACCTATCAATTTAGAATGATTGCTTCTTTTAACTTTTTTTTGTTTGGTCAGAGGATTATTCTATCAATACAAAGGCAAGATTGGGTTGGCATAACGATATGGATGAGGTCCCTCCTTGGCTGATGGCACACTAATGACATATCAGTGAAATAATAGGAAATAGAGAGAAACAACAAACCACTCAATGAATAATCTGTTGTAATAAGTTCAATACTTAAAATATCATTTCAAGACATCAAACATGTATCAAAACACAATAACTCCCATAGGTTGGAGAAAACTAATATTCACCAAAGCATTAGTTGTTTGACAAGTTGCATATCAGTAAAACTAAGTCATACAATAGCTGAAAGGAAATGAAATGTACGTTGCACAAATCAAAAATTGTATTCAAGATAAGAATGAAAACACATGAAGAGTTGAATGAAACACTGTCATCAAGAATATGTTCACCAGGTAGAGAGCTTTAATCCATGCATAAAATGGGTCCAAACATTATGTTGTATCTCTATTATTTCCTCAAAACATCCGACCTTTACAATGTCCAAAAACTAACTATTTAAAAGAGTTGCAGAGGCTCTCGTCCTTAGGGGACTGGGACCTAAATTTAGGGAACTGTTCGTAAACCAAATAATTAACTTCACTAAGACACTAGACATAATCAACAAGAGTGGTTATTATCACACACAGAAGACCACTCTTGCATCTAATCTAGGAAAATGTTGGACTTAATCAAATAAAACTACTACTATATCTACGACATAACTAATGCTTGTGATGGAGGAACTGAGGGGCCGAAAATAGGCCTCGAAGTGAAAGAGAAGAGATCTATGTTAAACAACGATGTGTCTGCGAGCTATTGGAGGCCACTGGAGATAACCAACTACATGAGCAGAGTTTTTCGTAGCATTTCTGGAACTAATCTGCGTCGACCTGTGACTGAGACTTAATTCTCTGTCTATGCTTGAGCTTTCGGAAGCCAAGCACACTCTATATTGACCCCGTTAGATTCCATATATACCTGTGAAATAGCTTCGCTGGAATGGTTGTTGGCCCATCGAGCATGAGGGGAGACGTGGAGGTGAGCATCCAATTGGGAGACAGGATGAATTGACGCAAGGGTATATGACGTGTGGAGACAGATGGCATAGTGAGAGGAGGTGTGAGTAGGTTGGGAAGTGAGTGGAGCACTGGTGGCGAAAGGAGAGAGGAGGCGTTATTGAAAAACAACCCAGGAGGAACTCGAAGGGGTGGGTAGGTGGTAAGTGAATTAGAGAGGGGAGGTTTGCGTTCTTAAGGAGCCACCATGTTAGGTAGGGCTTGCGGTGGGGTCCAAGTTGCAATAAGGATCGTTGATCTGGAGAGGTGGGCCACCGCTGATGGATATCAGTGTGGGGGTTAACAGAGGACAAGTGTCGGGTGGTGAGAGGAGTAAGAGTAGTGAGTGGATGAGTGGGGTGACGTGGAGGTGACACATTGATCTGATGTCATTCAAGCACGTGATTGCGAGAGTTGTTGAGGGTGGTTTGGATTTAGACCGCATTTGGGCCCGCAATCCACCACAAGCTGCCATGTACCCTTCCAACAAAACCATGATTTAAATTGCAGGACCGCTTTGGAAAATTAACGTCCGAACAGTTTGCATCCCCGCAATGAACTCTAGCCATCGATCTAATTACGATCCGAGTTCTATGTGACATTTACTTGCTACAAGGATCGACAGTTCTTGTTGACATGGGATCAATGGTCTAGATTCACTTTGGAATTTTGGGCTTCGGGTGTTTTGAATGTGAAACATGAAACATCTCCCAGAGGAAAATCACCAAAGTGGTTGATCTGTCGCCACATGCCATGATGGATGAACGGTCCAGATTCACTTCAAAATTTTGGACTTCGGGTGTTTTGAATGTGAAACATGAAACCTCTCCTGGTGGAAAACCGCTGAAGTGGTTGATCTACTTCCACATGTCCCTTCTGATGGATGGTCATGATTTACTTCGGGACTTCGATTCTTCGAGTCTTTGGCATTTTCGAATGTGAAACATGAAACATCTCCCAGAGGAAAATCCCCGAAGTGAATGATCTATTGCCACGTGTTGTGACCGACGAACAATCTAGATTCTCTTAGGAAATCCAAGATTTGGGACTTCGGGAGTTTATGAATGTTAAGCTTGGAGAAATCTCGAAGGAAAATCTCCGAAGCGACGTGTCAGGTTCTCGAGACTTCCTCTGTTCGGGTCTTTGACATTCAGGTCTTTGGAAACTCAGTACTTTGAACTTGATATTAAAACCCGCGCATTTCTGGAACCCGAATGGACGAGAGCTATTGATCTATGATTTTCTTGGTGGATCTTTACCGTTGAAATTTTACCTCTCTGTTCCCACAGTCTAAGCCCGAAATTTGTTTCTCTGGATCGTTGCATCGTGTGCATGGGCATTTCCTGCACATAGAAAAGGCTTGGTAGACCTGCAGTGAGACCAATACATGATGAAAATCATTCTAAAACAAATATGACATGTTTCTTATCCTCCCAGAGAAATAGAAACAGAAATGCGCGAAGACACAAAAACAAAAAATGAAAAATTGATGAAGGCATAGGGAAAGAGAGAGGATAGGTAGGGGATGTAGACCTAGGTTACAACATTAGATTCAACTGGGGATAGCTCATCCCTGTGAGGTGCTAAGAATTGTATATCGGTGCCTTGAGATTAGATAACTTCTCTTACCTTTCATCACTTACCCTCGTTTCTGTCTGTCATCCCTACGTATCTTTTAATGTCCCTTAGCCATGCATTTTATTAAAATAAAAACTGAAATTACACCCCAGTGCCTTGTTGGGATATGGAGTATTTATTCACACACAACTAACTAATAAAAATAAACAATAAAGGAAAGCGTCTATGGTACAAGAGGGACCTTCCCCCATTCTCAGACAAAATAGTGTTTCAAGAAGTGCCCATTTACTGGGCCTCCAAAGATCTCTGTATCATCTAGATTGTGTAGGATGAACATGTTGTTGTACAAAACTTCAATCACCTTTAAAGGGACAAACTAGAGGTTGTCGAATTTACCGTGCTTGGACTTGTCATCCCTTCTGGCATCCCACCTCAAAACCAGGTCACCTTCCTGAAAAATCTCCTTCTTGGTTTTATTATCAAAGGTCGATTTGATCTTGCTCTAGTATGCCTCTGTTCTCTGATCAAGTGCCTCTCTTCTCTGCTGAACTTCTATAATATGAAATATCCTCCTTTGGATTTCATAGGGTTCCTCAATGTCCTCCTGCAAGAATTTCAGGACTAGTATACCGAGCTGAGTAGGAAAACCAACATCTATGCCATAAACAAGCTAGAATGGTGAGATTCCTAGAGACTTCTTAGTGCTGATCTTGTCACCCCATAAGGCATATTTGAGTTTAGAGTCATAGGATTTCTTGTTTTCAGTCAACAACTTTTTAATGATCCCGATGAGAGTCTTGTTTGATGATTCTGCCAGGCCATTTCCCTGAGAGTAATAGGCTGTTGAATGTGTCAAGGAAATGTTGTGACTGCGACAGAAGTCAATCATGGATTTGGACTTGAATGCTTGGGCATTGTCTGTTACAAGCTTACGGGGCAACCAAATCTAGCAAAAATATTAGTTTCTAGGAAATTCATGATTACCTTGTCAGTGGAATTCTTGGTGGGCACAACCTCAATCCATTTGGTGAAGTAGTCGGTGGCAGTGAGGATCCACTTGTGTTGTCCACTTGAGGGTGGATTTATTTCTCCTATGAATTCTAACCCCCATTGTTGAAATAGACTACTGGATTTGATAGGTTTCAGGGGAAGTGATACTAACTTATGTTTCCCTGCAAACATATGACATTCATTGCAGTCTCTAACAGTGGAAAATACATCAAAGAAAAGGGTGGGATAGTAGTATCCTTCCCTCATGATCTTGAGCGTTGTGGCCTTCCAATGCTGGTGCCCTCCACACATTCCTCTATGCATTTCTGCTGTGACTTGTTTAGCTTCATCTCCATCAAGGCATTTTAATAGGATGCTAGCAGGATCCCTTCATTACAAGCTTTAGTTTGAAATGCATAATTTGATGGCTTTCAACTTGAGAGACCTAGCCTTTGTCTTCTTCACATCTGGTGGACATTCAAAATGTTGTAGAAAATAGATGATGTTTTTATACCAAGGTGAAGAGGGGTGTCCGAGTTGCAATAAGGACCGTTGATCTGGAGAGGTGGGCCAACACCAATGGAGATCAGTGTGGGGGTTAACGGAGGGAAGTCTGAGTTGCGATAAGGACCGTTGATCTAGAGAGGTGGGTCACTGCTGATTGAGATCAGTGTGGGGGTTAATGGAGGAAAAGTGCCGGGTGGTGAGAGGAGCGAGAGTAGTGAGTGGATGAGTGGGGGTGATGTCGAGGTGACACATTGATCTAATGTTATTCAAGCACGTGATTGCGAGAGTTGTTGAGGGTGGTTTGTATTTAGACCGCCTTTGGGTCCGCAATCCACCACAAGCTGCCACATACCCTTCCAACAAAACCATGATTTAAATTGCGGGACCGCTTTGGAAAATTAACGTCCAGACAGTTTGTGTCCCCACAATGAACTCTAGCCATCGATCTAATTATGATTCGAGTTCTGGGTGACATTTACTTGCTGTAAGGATTGACGGTTCTTGTTGACCTGGGATCAATGGTCCAGATTCACTTTGGACTTTCGGGCTTTGGGTGTTTTGAATGTGAAAAATGAAACATCTCCTGGAGGAAAATCACCAATGTGGTTGATCTGTCGCCTCGTGCCATGATGGATGAATGGTCTAGATTCACTTCGAACTTTCAGGCTTCGGGTGTTTTGAATGTGAAACATGAAACATCTCCTGGTGGAAAACCGTTGAAGTGGTTGATCTGCTTCCACGTGTCCCTTCTGATGGATGGTCATGATTTACTTTGGGACTTCTATTCTTTGAGTCTTTGGCATTTTTGAATGTGAAACATGAAACATCTCCCAGAGGAAAATCCCTCAAGTGAACGATCTACTGCCACGTGTTGTGACTGATGAACGATCTAGATTCTCTTCGGAAATCCAAGCTTTGGGACTTCAGGAGTTTATGAATGTTAAGCTCGGAGAAATCCCGAAGGAAAATCTCTGAAGCGACGTGTCAGGTTCTCGAGACTTCCTCTCTTCGAGTCTTTGGCATTCAGGTCTTTGGTAACTTAGTACTTGGAACTTGATATTAAAACCCATGCATTTCTGGAACCCAAATGGATGATAGTCGTTGATCTATGATTTTCTTGGTGGATCTTTACCGTTGAAATTTTACCTATCTGTTCCCATAGTCTGAGCCCAAAATTTACTGCTTTGGATTGTTGCGTCGTGTGCATGGGAATTTCCTGCGCATAGAAAAGGATTGGTAGACCTGCGGTGAGCCCAATACCTGATGACAAGCATTCTGAAACAAATATGACACGTTTCTTATCCTCCCAGAGAAATAGAAACAGAAATGTGTGAAGACTCAAAAACAAAAAATGAAAAATTGATGAAGGCATAGGGAAAAAGAGAGGATAGGTAGGGGATGTAGACCTAGGTTACAACATTGGATTCAACTGGGGATCCCTGTGAAGTGCTAAGAATTGTATATCGGTGCCTTGAGATTAGATAAATTCTCTTACCTTTCATCACTTACCCTCGTTTCTGTCTGTCATCCCTACGTATCTGTTACTGTCCCTCAGCCATGCAATTTATTGAATTAAAAACTGAAACTACACCCCAGTGCCTTGTTGGGATATGGAGTATTTATTCGTACACAACTAACTAATAAAAATAAACAATAAAGGAAAGCGTCTATGGTACGAGAGGGACCTTCCCCCGTTCTTAGACAAAATAGTGTTTCAAGAAGCACCCATTTATTGGGCCTCCAAAGATCTTTGTATCATCTAGATTGTGCAGGATGAATGTGTTGTTGTCCAAAACTTCAATCACCTTTAAAGGGACAAACCAGAGGTTGTCTAATTTACTGTGCTTGGACTTGTCATCCCTTCTGGCATCCCACCTCAAAACTAGGTCACCTTCCTGAAAAATATCCTTCTTGGTTTTATTATCAAAGGTCGATTTGATCTTGCTCTGGTATGCCTTTGTTCTTTGATCAAGTGCCTCTCTTCTCTGCTGAACTTCTATAATATAAAATATTCTTCTTTGGATGTCATTGGGTTCCTCAATGTCCTCCTACAAGAATTTCAGGACTAGTATACCGATTTGAGTAGGAAAACCAACATCTATGCCATAAACAAGCTAGAATGGTGAGGTTCCTAGAGACTTCTTAGTGCTGATCTTGTCACCCCATAAGGCATATTTGAGTTTAGAGTCACAAGATTTCTTGTTTTCAATCAAAAACTTTTTAATGATCTTGATGAGAGTCTTGTTTGATGATTCTACCAGGCCATTTCCCTGAGGGTAATAGGGTGTTGAATGTGTCAAGGAAATGTTGTGACTACAACAGAAGTCAATCATGGATTTGGACTTGAATGCTTGGGCATTGTATGTTACAAGCTTACAGGGCAACCAAATCTAGCAAAAATATTAGTTTCTAGGAAATTCCTGGTGGGCACAACCTCAATCCATTTGGTGAAGTAGTCGGTGGCAGTGAGGATCCACTTGTGTTGTCCACTTGAGGGTGGATTTATTTCTCCTATGAATTCTAACCCCCATTGTTGAAACAGACTACTAGCTTTGATAGGTTTTAGGGGCAGTGATAGTAACTTATGTTTCCCTGCAAACATCTAACATTCATTGCAGGCTCTAACAGTGGAAACACATCAGAGAAAAGGGTGGGACAATAGTATCCTGCCCTCAGGATCTTGAGCTTTGTGGCCTTCCAATGTTGGTTCCCTCCAGACACTCCTCTGTGCATTTCTTCTCTGACTTGTTTAGCTTCATCTCCATCAAGGCATTTTAACAGGATGCCAGCAGGATCCCTCCAATACAAGCTCTGGTTTGAAATACAGAATTTGATGGCTTTCAACTTGAGAGACCTAGCCTTTGTCTTCTTCACATCTGGTGGACATTCAAAATGTTGTAGAAAATAAATGATGTTTTTATACCAAGGTGAAGAGGAATATTTTTCAAATACCTGTAAGTTGTCTTGTCCAAGATGTATGATGGGTGAATTTGATTGGGTGAAGATTTAATGCAACTCTATCACCTTGCAGTTTGATTCTGATAGAAATTTGGTCAGTCCTTTCCCCTTGATCAACTTGGTGGGCTTTATGTGCAAATCATAATCCAACAACTTGACAATCCATTTTTCTCTCTTCCCCTCACTATCTGGCTGGACCATAATCTCTTTGACACTAGTGCTAGGAACAAAGGTCATTATGCTAGACTATAACATGTAAAACCTGAAGGCATTGAGTGCTTTGATTAGTGCATAATCTTGCTTATCTAATATATCATACTTGAGCTCAACATCTCGGAGGGCTCTACTGAAAAAGGCTATTAACTGCTCATGCCCTTCCTCATTTTTCTACAACAATACAACAACAATTGTTTTCTTTGAGGCAAAGGAAGAGATGAAGAACTCTTTGGTATAGTCAGGGCTGGCCAATACAGGTGCTTCGACTAAATATTGCTTGATTGTTTGTAAAGATGATTTTTCCTCCTAGGACCATTTTATCACAATATATTTCTTCAACATGTTAGTAATTGGCTTCAGAATTTTAGAAAAAAATTGGCACAAAATGTCTGAGGAAGTTTATCTTACCAATAAAAGACTGGATAGCCTTTTTGTTTCTAGGGATCTCGATTTGTTGAATGGAACAAACCCTCTTTGGATCAATTTTTATGCCTCCCACTGATATGATATGGCCCAAGAGCTTTCCTTCTGACATGGAAAAGTGATACTTACTAGGATTGAGAGATATCCCATACCTCCCGCATTTCTAGAAAACCTGCTCCAAATGTTGCAAATGTTCCTCATTAGACTTGGAGAAAATGGTAATGTCATCTAGGTATATGACCATAAATTTTTCTTTCTCCCCCACAAAAGTTATGTCCATGGCCCTCTGAAAAGTGGCACCTACATTCATGAGCCCAAAGGGCATCTTGTCATACATGAATGTTCCCCATGGGGTGGTGAATGTTGTATTTTCTTTGTCTTCCTCACAAACTGCTATCTAGTTATAACTAGAGTATCCATCCAACAAGGAAATTCTGTGTGCACCTACCACCCTCTGTAAAATATGATCCACCTTGGGGAGGGGGTAATTGTCCTTCAAACAACACTTGTTTAGATTTATGAAATCAACACATAAGCGTATCTCCCCACTCTTTTTCCTTATAGGTACTAAGTTGGCCACCCAGTTTGAATACCTCAATGGTACAAAAATCTTGGCATCCAACATTCTTTTTAGCTCTTTCTCAATTATAGACATTAACATGGGATTAAATTGTCTATTCTTCTATCTAAATGGCTTGGATCCAGTTTTTAGAGGGATCTTGTGTTGGATGATGTCAATATCAAATGTCTTCAAATCTTCATAGGACCATGCAAAAGTATTAGGAAATTTTTTAATGAGACTGACATACCTGTCGTTTTGTTCTGCAGCTAATGATTTGGACATCTTGATGATCTTGGGATTCTTAGTGGTCTCAATGTTGCACTCTATCACCTCCTCTTCTTGATTCTTCATGGAAGTTCCTTTATAAACATCATTGTTGTCATATAATATTTCCAATGGCACTAGTCCTCTCGGAATGTGATTGTTTTTTAGCTCCACAATATCATGACCAACCACTGTCTTCACCAGATGAGAGAATTTTTGATCTTCTAATTTCTCATTTTCATCTTCCTGACTTTCTTGATCAATTGAGATATTGGAGAATTCATCAATGGTGTGTAGAAATCTCTGCAGCTCTAAATCATCACTAAAGACTTGCCAGTCCTTTATGTTGTCTGGTATGGCTATTCTATGTTTGATTTCCACCTGATACTTGATATTTGGGCCAATGGGAGGCCTGAACGTGCTGGAAGCTAAGGTCAAAGAATCAACCTTCTGATTCCGTTCTCTGGGAATGAAAGAAATGTTAAATGCTAGAAAGAAATTATCATGCAAATCCCATACCTCGTTCCTATATTGCTTGAGCCTCTGTTGCTTTGTTTGATAGATATTCCTCACTTGATTTATGACCAACTCAAAATCACCAAAAACGGCTAAACAATCAATGACCATGTCTTTGGCATCCCTTAATCCCAATACCAGAGCTTCATATTTAGCTATATTGTTAGTAGACTAAAAATACAGCTTATAAGAGAGGGTTATTACTTCTCCTGAAGGGGAAATGAGGAGAATACCTGCACCAGATCCTTGTTTTCATGAAGATCCATCGAAATACATATCCCACACCTTGTTTTTTAGACCAGTCATTGGCTGATCTCTACGTTGGCTGACTGATATTTTAGGTTCATCATCATCTAAATGAAAAACAGACAAACCAATCCCATCCTCAACAACATAAATGGGGTTATTTCTTGGGTTCTGATGATCACTGACTATGTAGGCTAACCTTACCTCTCTGTATAGCCTCCTATGCTTACCACCAAACACATGAATGGTGGAATATCTGAGGTCTATTTGCAATGATCCTCCAACCTTCTTAGCCCAATTTATGGATAAGAGCATGCTAAACTTTGGGGGGATGTCAGCCACCACAATGTCCATCACTACACTCTTCATGGGTAATTGTGCTAGAGAAACCACCATATCATTTATCAATCCCAGGCATTTCACTTTCTTAGAATCAAAGGAATACAGGTCTTGGTAAGGCTTGGTAATCTCCAGACCTAGTTCTTCCATAACAACTTTGGGCATGACATTGTGAGAGGCTCCTGACTCCATAAGACAGTTGTGCAGGATCGTATCATGGACATTCATAGATATATAGAAAGGAGGAGAATCATTAGAGCCATCCTCAATGTGTGGAACCACAATAATGGTTGGGTTTTCATCTTGTAGACTAATGACATCAAAAGATACACTAGAAAGAGTTGGTTGCAGAACTTTCATGATGTATTTCTTGAAAGGTTTGTTTTTTAACAATTCTGTCAAAGGGACAAGAATATTGATTTTTCTTAGCTCATGTTCCAGGCTGAAGGAGGTTGGTGTCTTATCAACTTCCTTTGTTTTAGGGGAAGAGGTTTTGATAGTGGATATGACTGAGTTTTAGATGGCATACCTTTATTTGGATTTGGATTGGGAGGAGCTTCTGCTTGTTTTCTTTGATCAGAGGTAGTGGCTTTGTAAGCTCCATTTCTCGTCCTCAAATTGTATTTCTTCTTGGGTTGACCTTGAATAACTCCCTCCTCCCCTATCTGATCATCAAATTTATTTGAAAACTGAGCTACCTCATATTCTTGTTGTGTTAAATAACTGGTATAATAATCTGTCTCATTGAAAAGCACAGCAGTATCGTCCACAACATCATTGTCCACATCTATCTCCTCAATCTGATTGTTTTGGAAAGGGGAAACCACCCTTTGATCATCAACATTTCTCCGTTCTCTCTGAATTACTTGAGGAGCATCATTAGGCCTTCTGAATTGGTTCTAATTTCTATTACTAGCCCCTGGAAAAGTTATGTTTGGCTGTTTGGATTGCCATTTTAGCTTAGCTATCTCAGAAGTCAGATACTTCAAAGTCTTTGTCATCTCCTCAAGTTTGGTATCATATGTAGCTCGGTTAGAGGAGGCAGGGGCATCCTCTCTCTATTTTTTCTTCTCTTTATCAAACCTAGTCTTCAATCTGTCTGATGCCAAAATATTAGATTCAACCTCACTGGTTGCTTCCTGCATGGAAAATAGTGTGGTTGACATTCTCTCTCTTAGGAGGAGGGATAATTATGCATAAAATGAATTAGCATAAGTGATCTTGGTAGAGGCTTCAATTGGTTTGATTTCATCTGGGATTCTACCATACATTTTTTTTAATCTCTTGGTGAAATCTGAAATAGATTTACCATTCTTTCTCTTTAGAGCCCAAAATTCAGTGATGTAATTGTAACACCCTGTTTCCCCTAGATTGTAAATATAACTGAGCTGTCCAAGGACTATGGCAAAACTCATAAGTATGAATATGTGATGTAAATGGACCTGCAGGAAGAGGTCAATGAATGTAAATGATAGATTTAATATTATTGAATTATGGCAGAACTACTGAGC
>SNQJ01S0004339.1:0-24469 GCA_010110895.2 Picea sitchensis
AGGTGAAGGAAGGATACATTTATGAGTTTTTTGTAGAATACACTGATTATTTCATTGAGGCTGAAAGACATTTATCTGAAGGTCCTAGAAAAATTATACTATAAGAAATATTGCTTTGGATCAAGATGTTGTTCATGGAAAAATGTTTAATGCACATGGATCCCATTAGGATGGATCAGTAGACCCCTCAAGTACTAGCTAGGGGAATGAAAAATAAGGGGGAAAAGAGACAAAGGAGATGGATTTGGTGAGGGGATCCAAAATATGATAACATGAAGTGAGGGAAAGAATGGACCTACAGGAATAGAGAAGATAAAGAGATGAAAGATACAGGAGACGACTTGAGCTAATAAGGAAAGAAAAAAAGAGGAGTATAAAGAAGGCAACGAGGTGTGTGAGATGAGGGGTCATGAACATGATGAAGAGGAAGGAGACTACACCTATAGGAAGTGTGGGAGAAATTTTTGTGCGAAATAGGACCATAGTCGAGTATAGGTTGGAAAAGAGGAATGAAATTAGGAGTAGGGTATCCATTGAATATACCATAAGTAGTGGTATTAGGGGAAGAGAAGATGAAGTTCAACCACCTTGGCTATTGTGAGATCCTACAACTTCAAAGGAAGATGAGCCATAGAGTATAGGAACATAAATATAAGAGGATGATGAAGATCCCCTGTGAGAAGGGGAAGAGGATTTTGTGATCCATTATGTGAATTCTACAAATATATTGGGCACGACGCAAACAATCGTCAATCACTTAAATTGATGTAGGACCACACCCACAATGTCTTTTAGGTTCAAGAAGAGAAGAAAAGGGGTGATCACGAAGGCATTGATAGAGGTGGCTACCAAGGAGGTCCCAATGGTGGATATGGACATGGTTGAGTACGAGGATATGGAGGAGGTGGAGGAATACCACCCAATTGTTTTAACTATCGATATATATGCCACGTATCGATATTTTTCACTAAACCATGCACTCTTTGTGGGTACTTCTATAGTATTGAACATGTCATAGAGGATTGTACCAACTTGTTGAAAAAGTGGAAAGTGAAGAAGGCACAATTGAACATGGTGTTACACATTATTTTCGTCATCCCTATGATTGTTAATGATGTAAACCTATCTGTTGCCTTTAGAGGGGTCACAGTGGCCTAAGTTCTTAAAGAGAGAAGGGAGAAGATTTTTTCCTGAGAAAAGAAGTTGCATTTTCCTATGTAAAAACCTTATAAAAAAATTTGTTCACAGGTTGCTATATAGGCAAGGTGCGAGAATGACCCATTCTCACAGGTTGCACTATAGCCAGGGTGCGAGGTGTTCGCAGGTTGCTTTATAGTTAGGGTGCGAACATTCCAGCACATGGGAAAAATGAGCGTTTTCTCGAATCTTCTAGAAGGAGAAACTTCTATGGTGAGGTGGCATCCGAATGGTTTGCATCTTACTCGCCTTCATGATTTAGTGGGATCATCCTAACCTCCTCACCTTATCCTCTTCAACTTATAAAAGGAGAGGAGTTCTCATGGAGAAAGTTAGCTTGAGATTTTGTGAGCTTGTGGGTTCTTGTTCTTGAGCTTTGTTAGCTTTGGCTTGGTTGGAGTGACTTTGAGATTTGTTTTGTCAAGATAGATTGTGAATATCATCAGATCTATGCTCTCAAAATTCTTGGAGTGGAAGTGTGTGGGGAACGAAGAACAGTTGGAAGGGACCTTATGACATCAAGGCAATGGTTGTAATCTCTCTTTCACATTTAATATGATACAGTAATATGATTCTTTCCTATAAAGCTTATTGTGTTTTATTGTATGATTCCTTGATCACATACATAGGTTTATATTGAGTTTATGCTATTGCTATCACTTTTGTTGGTTATGATTCCTTGATCACATACATAGGTTTATATTGAGTTTATGCTATTGCTATCACTTTGGTTGGTTGCATTCTCTGCGTGTTCATCATTGTATGAGCATTGGAACTGAAATAGGATAACAATGGTGAGAGGAAGCCACATTTAAACCAAGATGTCACTCATCCCCTTTAGTTAGTAAATTCAATATCTAAAACTTAAGGAAGGCCTCATGTTCTCATTCTCGTTTTTGTTCTAGATCCGTGTGGATCTAGGGGATATCTAAGTAGTGTCCACACCTGGCTGCATTAATCCCTAAAACAAAATTGGCGCACCATACCTGGGGAATGATTGCTTCCTAGTTAGTCTAGTTTCTACTTCCTTTGATTTCTTGTTTCCGGTCTCTCAACTGGGAGATCCATCAAGACTGGATTTGAAAGTCCACCAAAATTTAACCTTTTCCAAATTTCCAGGTTTACATGAATTGGTCGCGACTGCTCCTCTTTAGTACCGCGAGAATCATCTCGAAACTAACCCCACCGTATCCAATGTGAGGTGTTCGCATCTCATTTGTGTTCGCACTACAACTCCACTACCCAGTAATCGCACCTCGGCAGCTGGGTCAGTGGAACGATTTGTGAATTTTTTTGGAATTAGGATATCCTATTTTTGATGCCCGTGATTTGTTTTGATTAATGATTCGAACTTTGGAACTCCATATTGATTTTACCGGGCTTTGACATTCTTTGATTTGCTTATAGCCATTTTTGCTTTGTTTGGTTTTGAAGGATTAGTCTCTTTGCTTGAGTGTCTTCACTACAAAGCATGCATTTTCTTTAGAATTGTTTAGGGAAAGATCAGATTTCCTTTTCCTAATAGTTCATTAAAAGAAAAACTCTTTAGTTCGGTTTTGTTGTTTTAAGAAAGTTCATTATCGCTTTTATGAAATTTTGAAACAAAAGATTTAATTCTTGCTTTATATTAGATTGTAAGTATCCTTGCATTTGAAGGCAGCTTAAATCGCATGATTGATATTGATAAGTTTAATATATTTTGGGACATCGCATATGTGGAATGATAAATGTTTTCTCCTTTCTCAGAGCATAGTTTCTTCATCGAAATCGTCTTATCGCATCTTCATATCTTTGCATAATTTTCGAAGCCTGTTAAAACACCATATTGTCCATGCCATTTTCTCCTCTTGAGTAAGAATAGCCATAAAATGAAGCGCTTATAAAAATTGGATTAGACATTTTTATCTTTTCCGGTAGCAAACCTAAGGCTAGATTAGTTGTAGGATTTGGAATAGGTGTGAAAGATAAATTTCCCAAAGCTGCAAACAAACATAGTATCTGTGATAGGGAGAAGCAATCCACTTACTACATTTTGTCCTCAGCCCTTCACACAAGGGTGCTGACTAGGTCGTGACTGATGTTGGCAGAGTTACCACCGCGGCTTTCATAATCGTAGAGATTGCACGTATTATGGGATCACCTCGCAGGTATACCCACAATGATGAGTGGAAGCCTTTGAGTTGATTTCGCCAGATACCCCACCTCAAGGTGGATCTGATCATCGAGACCGTCTCCCCCTGTGCTTTATTGTTGTTGGTGGTAACCTTAGCGCCTTATATTTCTCTTTGTGGTTCTTTACACGCAGGTGATCTGTAGTAAGTCTTCACTGCATTCTCGAATCGACGCTAATAAACTACACTGGCTCTCTTGGTGGTATACCCACGATTATGTGTGTGGGAGCTTGCACTAGCGTGTAAGTCCCAAGGTAGGTCATCAACATAACTTTTCTACCCGCTTTACTGTGCCCTTCTTACTTTGTTCCCTCGACGTTGGATTTCATCACCAACTAGTGCTCATTGTGAGAAGGTTTTGTTTGTTTGTTTTGCTTCCTAAGATTTTAGCGCAGGTTGCCTATTTTCTCTAGTGGACTCTAGATTGGTTTTGTGTTTTCATGGCCGCTCATGAAATGACCAATTAAGGAACCCCTGACCTAGGGGAACCTTTTGTTTTTCCTTCTTACTTTAAACATCGGGTCTCCCTCACATCGCTACTTTGAGTCTTCCAGTTCTCACAATTGGATTACCAATAAGGTTGTTTTCCACTGTGCATCCCAAATGCGCAGTGCTTTGGTCATAAGCACTTCCACCCAAGAGCATCCACCTCATGTTGATCCTTCACCTTCTTCACCAATAATTTCTTCTTCACCTTCTTCTCGCTTGTAATGTCGAATTCCTCCATTTCATCTTCTTTGTCAGTGAAAGTTTTGAAGCTAGTAACCCAATGAACAAGAAGAAGACTCTAAACGAAAAGTACGCAAAGAAGAAAACTACAACGATCCAAAATTCCAACCACCGCCAAACATGTTGGAAAACAACCACAACAGACCGCGGCTGAGTGTTGATGATGTCAAGATCACCTTAAACCACCAGAAGCCTGCACCCTGGTGTGCTTTCAGAAGGGTAGCCGTCTTCTTAAGGATTTCCTTGGTTCATCCAAGGTTATAGAAGCATATCTACATGCTCCCTCGCCAACCCATGTTGTTAGCCTCCGAACAACATGCTGACGACCCCCACCAACCACCATGATACCGGCTGGGGAAGAAGAAAGTAGAGTCAAGTCTTCGTGCATGTTATGCAAAGGAGTCATCTCACTCACCTTCGTCCTCATATGGGACGGCCTTGAAATTACCGGAAGACATGACCGTTTCACAACCCCAACTTCCAACCGCCATCGCAAGCTTCTCACCCCACCCGGTGAGTTGATGGAATGATCAATCCAAATCCTTCCTCGGGTCAACTGCTGATCATGTGGTCAATTTGGTCACATCCTTATTGAACCAAGAGACCAAGTGGTTGATCTGATCCCATCCTCACAACCCCACTCTTCCGCTAGAGAGTGAAACCCAAGTGATTGATCCAGTCCTTTCATTGGTCAGTCCCACTCTTCATTTGAATAGTGAAACCCGAGTGGTCGATCTGGTTTTTTCATCGGTCGATCCTACTCTCCGCTAGAGAGTAAACCACGCCTATGTTTTTCCTGATATAGACTCTGCCATGTTGAGGGGTATTCCTCCTTCCCCCATAGGACCCCCTCCAAGTAACGAGGCCATCCACTTCAGATGTGGTTTGACCTGACCTCACCTTCCGTCTTACATTCCTTTCCAGATTGTAGTATAGTTTTGTGGTTGGGACGTTACCAAAATGTTGATAGATGAAGGTTCGTCTGCTAGTATTTTATCCTCTATTTCTCGGAAAGCTTTGTTGTCATCCACTTAAGGCCGGGCTACATAGAATCTCGGCAGCAATTTAAATGTAAGAACCGGGCCAACCTTTAGGACCCCTTCCTCGCTCGTGAACTTTGGGAAAACTGCCTTTATTGATGTCATGGTAGTCCAAGACCCCTTGGATTTTTTCTTTACCCTGGGCAAGATTATGTCTATGCCATGAAAGCTATTGTGTCTACTCTTTTTCGCTAAGTGGATATCTTTCCCTCACGATGGATGAGTTGTGACTATTGATCAACTTCTTCATTCATTGCCCCTCACCGGATGGCCTCCTTGAATGGTTCTTGTATGCATACAATATCACCCTCGCCACAGGTCAATCGGTGGTGGGCGTTGTCGCCATGGCTTCCTTAACTTCTGATGAATTAGATCCAAGAGTTGACATGGTGATCTCTTTGATAGGGTTGCTAGAGATTGATCTCTTTACTCCTGTCGTGATCCTCAACATGGTGTCCTTCCAGAGTGCATTTCTTCCTTCCGAAGACCTCTTGGAAGCTATGACCGAATTTTGTCCCTTGGATATGTGTTCCTTCTAGAGCATTGTCCTCCCGGAATCCATGATCAAGAAGAGAGTTTCGAGGATAGTTTTGTGTCTTTGAGGCAACCTCATTAAAAATGAAATAGAGGTCTATGAGCATGGTTTTTCGGGACAAGATCGTTATAAATGAAACCCTCATGAGGATATTTTTCGTTCTCCGAGGCAACCTCATAAAAATGAAACAGAGGTTATGAGCATGTCTTGCTTATGTGTCAAGCTCGCTAAAAAATGAAATAGTTTCCTCTATTTGCAGAGTCAAGTCCTTCGCCTAGTATTTGAAGCTTCATTTCCATTCTCCGCAGCTTGGATGAAATGAAGCTTGGGGAATTTGCTCCTCACTGACTTCATGTCA
This sequence comes from Picea sitchensis, assembly GCA_010110895.2. NCBI lineage: Eukaryota > Viridiplantae > Streptophyta > Pinopsida > Pinales > Pinaceae > Picea > Picea sitchensis. Next base: position 6,031 of record SNQJ01S0004339.1, read on the forward strand.
AGTTGAGCCAGTTTCTTAAGTCAGAAGGTACCAATCATCCATGTGTTGGCGCGCTAGAAGTCACGCTATTAGTTTTATATGGTTCAAGCTTTTGTAAAAATGAACCAGGTCCAAGCATAGTTTAGTTTAGTTTTTAAGCTTGTGTAAAATAAAAATCTATCCCAAGCATAGTTTTATTTGTTTTTAAAGCTTGAGTAAAAAATAAAACAATCCCAAGCTTAGTCTTTGTTCTTCTCATACTCGCTAATACATGAGGATAAGTTACCGAGCTTAGTCTTTGTTCTTCTCGTGCTCTCAGAATCAATGAGAATGTAACCGGTGTGCATATTCTTTATCACTTTTCGCATCTAAAGGTTATAATGAAAAAGGAATCCTCTTGGAGTTCTCTTTAAGCTCTCTTTATACTCTCTAAACATGAAAAAGATCGCCGAGACCTTGCTATTTTCACGCCGCTAAAGTATTTGAAATATGCACCTGGTGAGCGATAATTTCTCCCTTTTCATTCCTCATTCGCACTATATTACTAAAAAGGAACCAGAGAGTTCTCTTTAAGTGTTTTTCCAAACTCTATAATCTTGAAAACCTTCTCGAAGTTTTCTATCTCTCGACTTGTTAAACAAACATTGACAGCTTCCTCAAGAATGGGACCGAACCACTCTTCCTAGGGTTCTCGCTAAACATACTCGAGGGACTCATCCAAAGGATGAGCTTACATTACAAGCATATGTTATCCCCGCTTGCATAAAATAAAGAGGTACTCACCGCAATGGTGGGGAAAATTGGGAAAGAAATTAATCTAAACCTGTATTCTATGGAAAAGTCGCTTTTGAACATGACACGCCACTCGCTTTGTGTCTAGTTTTGAAAATCCACTTGTCTCTTGATCATACTCCTTTATAAGATTACAAATTATTCTATGATCCCTGTTGTTGAGTTGTTTCCAAGACATTGTCGCGGTCATCAATATGTCTTCAAAAGGATGTTCAACTTGAAAAGCCTTCTATTTGCGTCGGCCATTTCTTCAGTCTTAAAAGCCTTCTATTGCGTCGGCCATCCCCGAATAGTCCCTAATCACTTGTTACTCTGATTCACATCAAATCTTGTTACTTTGTTTCGTGGTCATTGATGTGGGATGCATTAAGTCCCTCCTCCCTGCGGATGAGTCTTTTCCCGCCGACTTCAACTCATTATCCCGAATTAGACTTAGAACCAATTGGTACCTTGAACTGGTGCATGCCTCAATGGCAAGTTTCCTCGCTTTACAATGGGTTTTCATTATTGACCATCGAGAGAGATTCACGGAAGTGTCTCGACTTCATCTCATTTTATCACATTTGTTGGATTGTACTAGTATACCTTGGGAGTCATTGGCATCAAAGGTGATTTCCCTCGCACTTGTTATTAATCCGTGATAATAATTACAATGACCGTAATCAAGTGGTTTCACCATGTTTGACTTCTCAGCATTACGTATTCGCATGGTTAGATTCAGACTATAGAGTGGTGGAGATGAAGACCCCTCGATATTTTATGATAGATCTAGGTTGTGTTGGAGTATATTCATGTTGTACCTGTATTAGATCCACATTGTGTCTAGTGTGGCTATGTTCAAATTTGAGTCTTTAACACATAGATCCACAAAGTATTTTGTATATGTTCAGATTTGAGTCATATTGGCATGGATCCACGTTGTATGTTTGTTTGGTGGCCATATCATTTATCATCAATACTTCCATGGATCCGCAGTGTATTTAAATTCGAGGCCATGCTTACATCACTCCTAAGAATGGGTATTCCCACCTCAGTGATGATATATTATTGTACTCGCATTTCCTTTGTTTGTTGGCGTGTTTCAATCGATCGTTTCCTTTAAATTATTTCATTTATCACTATGTTCTAACTTCATAATTTCGGGGGCTCTCTAATACATTATTTTGTCATCCCTATGATCGCTAATGATGTAAACCTATCTACGTCTTCTTCAGAGGGGTCAGCCAAAGTACTAAGTTCTTAAAGAGAGAAGGGTTATTTTCCTGAGGAAAGAAGCTGCATTTTCCTATGTAAAAACCTTGCAAAAATATGTTCGCGGTTGCTATAGGGCGTGGTGCGAATGACCTCACTGTAAGTTTCACTATAGCTAGGGTGCATGCAGGTGTTCTGTGTTTCTCTATAGCTAGGGTGCCAACATTCCAGCACGTGGGAAAAATGAGCCGTCAATCTTCTAGAACCGGGAACCTATGGTGAGGTGGCATCCAATGGATCTTGGATCTTTTACTCAGCCATGATTTAGTGGGATCACTTCCTAACCTCCTCACCTTATCCTCTTCAACTTATAAAGGATGAGTTCTCATGGAGAAAGTTAGCTTGAGCTTTTGTTAGCTTGAGCTTGGGTGAGGTTTTGTTCTTGATTGGCTTGGAATTTATCAGCTTGGTTGGAGTGACTTGAGATTTGTTTTGTCAAGATAGATTATGAATATTATCAGATCTGTGCTCTCGTAATTCTTGGAGTGGAAGTGTGGGGAACAAAGGACAAATTTGAAGGGACCTTACAATATCAAGGCAATGGTTGTAATCTCTTCACATTTAATATGATACAAGAATATGATTCTTTCCTATAAAGCTTGTTGTGTTTTATTGTATGATTCCTTGATCACATACATAGGTTTATATTGAGTTTATGCTATTGCTATCACTTTGGTTGGTTGCATTATTTTGCAGGTTCAACATTGTATGAGCGTTGGAACGGAGCTAGGATAGCAATGGTGAGAGGAAGTGACATTTAAACGGTATGTCACTCATCCCTCTTTAGTTAGTAAATTCAATATCTAAAACTTAAGGAAGGTGTCATGTTCTGTCCTGTTTTGTTCTAGATCCAGGTGGATCTAGGGAGATCGGTTAGTGTACGCACCTATGGATTAATCCTAAAACACATGGTAACTACAGAGCCACATGGAAATCAAAAGAAGGATAAGGAAGTTGATCTGCAGGTGATAACCCAAGGTAGACCAAATATAGGATTGGACTTAGAATGTGGAGAAAGTTCGAGCCAAAGAATGGATGAGGAAATCAGAAATGTAGTGCAACCTCCTCCTTAGTTTTCTCCTACATATTAGAAGTACTTTTTTTGTGATGCACAAAGGTCCCTAGAGGAATATAAAGCATGGGAAGAGATAAAACATGTGACACAAAGATCACTATAAGAGGCTCAATCCTATGACTAATTGTAGAATGCCACACATAATTATTTGGAATAATCTCGTGTGCACGAGGAAGATACAACGCATGATGTAGAGGTCACTAGAAGAATCCCCTAGGAAATAATAAACACAAAGGGATTAATAGAAGGAAATAGAGGATCATGCATGTGAAGAGATAAAGCACATGGCATGAGAAGAAGAATTTCTTGACACGAGTCATGAAGAATAAGATGAAGATAAAGTAAGTAACTTATTATGTTGTTGTCTGAAGTTGTTGAATGATACTGATACCATGAGAAAATTGATGCACGTGTTAGCAAACTACATGGAGGAAAAAAGGACAACTATAGCTATATCACCCCCACCACTAGAAAGGGATCTGTGAAAAGTATGAAAAGAAAATCACACAAGAAGAGAGTTCAAGATGACGAATGAAATCAAAAGCTATGAGATGGATGGAGTCATGTTGCATATATGAACATCTTATTGAATAAATACTAGGAGTTGATGGGTAGACCAAACTTGGTGTGGTACACCATTACACTTTAGTTGGTAATACATATAGAATTTTTCCTATAATCTAGCTAGAGAATTTCAAGGTGAACATAAAGGGGTTGAAGAATAAGGCATATTTTGAGATGATTAAGATTATGGGTCACTCATATCCTTACTCTACCCTTCTTGGTATTGAGTAATCATTCAAAAACAATTCCATGTTGAATTTTAGGAAGAGATATATGTTATTTAATATGGACACCTTGCACGTAATTGTGGCATTAGATCCAAATGAAGGTGACATATATAATGATCTTGTGAATGAGGATGTGTAGAGATACATTATCAAAAACATATATCAAATCATCGGGCACAAAGAACATTATATCAATCCCATGATGGACGGGGAAATGACTTGTGGAAGTGTGAATTCCTATGACACTCATTCAAAGGATGCCATATAAAGTTGGGAAAATAAGCTATATGAGGTCTCCAATACATGTGTTCTTGTGAGAGGCACTGGGTAGAAAAATAGTGATAGGGTGCATGAAGAATATATCTAGAATCCTAGCATACTCCATTGATAAGAAATTCCATCCATATGTCTCCTTTGGATCCTATTAAGAAAAAAAAAGCCATGTAGGAATAATGTTGAATTATTAATTCAATAGTTTCCCCCAGTTCCAACTCCAACTATTGAACATCCTCCATGGAAAAGAACAGGAAGTTGGATCTGCATGAAGAAGCGTCATGACCCACCAGGGTTCGACTTCACAAATTAAGACTTGGTGAAATGACATAGAGGTTCACAGGGATCGTTCATGTCACCCCCAAAGAATAATACTTTGTTCATGTGTAAAGAAATAAACATCACATTAAAGTATAGGTGGTGTAAACACTTGGGTATAATAAAGGTGGATGAGACATGTAGTTACGTAAAACAAATTTCATTTGGTTCAGGAAAAATCAAGTCATTAATACATTTGTAAGGGGAGAGGTTTTCCCAATTTGGAATGAGTTGAAATTTAGTTATTTTAGGTGGAGGAAATGATGACACAAACAATGTAGTGAAATATCCTCACTCGTCAAAGTAAATTAAACGAAAATAATCGAAGGGGTTGTCGACCGAATGACAGTAAGAATAGAGATGTAGCTCCAACCCAGAAGGGACAGTTCATGCAACATTAATATCATAGTAATTATGGGTGCACTAACTATTTTGGCTAATTCATCCCCCATTTATATTCCTTAAATTGGATTTCAGAGTTTCTTTTATTCATATTAACACACTGGAAAGAGAACATCATCCCCACTAACTCACACAATCTCTTTGATTATGCACTAAGTAAGTTGTCTCATGTTGTTTAGTACCATAGAGGTTTTGATATTTGTGAACACAAATTAGGATACTGTGGTCATCAAGAACTAGAATGGATTCCTTGAGAAAACCCTTTGCATGGAAAAATTCCAAGGTGATGAAAGATCATTCAGTTCTATAATGAATTATGTTGGTTGGAGTAATATTTAAGGGATTAAATTTGGGAAATTTTTAGTGCTCAAACATATAGAATATAATGTATGTGACCCAAACTAGTTCTTGGAACTCTAATTTGAAAAGTATGCATTTTTCGTCCAACGAGAAGATGGTACAAAAAAAAGTATTTACTGAGAAATGGGAAAATCCCCTACGAAAGTATGGTATTCTTATATTACACAAAATTGTCCGCATTTCCCTAGTGGTTTAGGCATGTGTTATCTTCATCCTTATTAGGTTGCATGGTGTTTATCTATGGCTTTTTCAACTATACCTTGAAAACCATGATACAATGGACCATGTTTCAGGTCTCCCCATATCAAACAAAGATTCAACTGTTACCATCAAGGGAAAGGAAAAACCATAATATTAAGTCTACACCCATTTTGGGACAAGAAGAGGGACATGCGGGGTTGTGATCCCTAATATTAATGATCCCCCAATGAGTTTTGAAACACAACTTTTTTCATGAAATCTCTTACCAAAGTGTCGGAAGGAATTATTCCCCCATGGAGTTGTCCTCACTACTGAACGATGTGATGGAGGTGTCCAAATGGCCTGATATTGGTACTTGCTGAATACGTTTGTAGATGATTGTCTGGATGCTGAGGACTTGGGAAAGGAATTTCACTGCAATTGGATAACCCTCTTGCTTGGAATGATCATATGGAAGGCACCACTAGGGAATGGAGAGGTCATGGAGGGTTCCCCATTGTTCGCTACTCATTGATTCTTACCTCTCCAACACATTAAGGAACCAATGGTACAAGATGAGCATGGAAATTATTTCCAGGAATGGTTTACACAATCGATCTTTATTTTAGATACAATGATCCACATCCCAAAATTTCTCCTCAAAAGGTACACTGAATACCTTTATTTTGAATGCGATTTTAATAATTTATTTATTTACCCTGACATAGCTAGCGACAACATAGAGGCTAGGCTCCCCTTTCTCATTACATAAAAGAGAATCCTAATGGTTGGTGTCACAAACTATTTGGTAGGGCACCAACCTTCATTTACTAAAGTACAAACATAATTTGAGATAAAAAAATAAAAAAATACATGAACATAAATAGGATACAACTACCGCTCGATGTAGAGGAAAGGCTTATGGATATTAGATGCACTAAACCACTGGTTCCATTGTGCTAGAACCACATAATCCAGAAGAGAAAAGGTAGATTGGAGAGGAGTCAAAAGAATATGAGTATGGGGTTTGCATATGTAAATGGTCCTCCCAGACATAGGGCCTTCCTCCTATTAATCTAGACCCAAGCATGAAGGAATAAATACACCATCATTAGTTTCCACTCATCGAAAAATAGGTCATAGATCCTTCCACATGAATGAATGTCTTCCTAGGTCAAGGTTTGGGGAAGCATAGCTGAAAAAACACCACTAAGAGGTTAGAAGTTGGTACTTTGGCACTACATAAGAAATACATATAGAAAACCTTTCCAAATTGGTCAAGGAAATCCTCACATATCTATCATGATATAAAATTTTCTAGAATGCCAACATGTGGAAGTTTGATTTCCTTTTTGAACAGTTAGTTCTCCCCTTTCCACAAAGTTCTTCTCCTCATGATCCACAGTTCAAAGATTATCTAGGAATGAGAAAGTGGAATTTGAAGTTAGCAAAGTGAGTCGAGTAGAGGTGATAATGAAAACACTATAGTAGATAAGGAAAGAGAAAGGATCAACTAAGACATATAAAGGTTTCAGAGAGTCTGAGGTATGTAGTAGAGTAGAGAAAGAGTCATTCTAGCTTGGTTTTTCATGAGTCATGTTGTGAGTCCGAGAAGTAGATTTTTATGTGGCTGGAACAATTTTTGTAAGGATTATGTAATAGATTCATCTTAGTATTATGTGCAGAGTATGATATAAATTCCATCGCTCCTTGTAATGCATGACTAGTAAAACACAAGGTGCTATTCCTGATGACTTATGAGTCTAATTGTTCATATATCCCACTTTTCGAATGGAAATAATATAAATTGTTGTTATTCATGTCATTTAATGTGTTTATTATGAGTTCAATGGATGAATATGGTAATGTTGTTTGTTGTTAATATCATGATGAACTAGAAGGAATTGTGTAATTTCCATCCCAAGTTGCTCCCTAGTGTATTTTAACCCTTCATATATCACACAAGACCAGATGGTCTCTATGATTCTCATGGAATTTTAGGTGAAACCTTCTTCATTCCTAGACTGAGGATCATTATGTCAATACCTTTGGTTTTATTTTGTCAAATCTAGGTGAACCCTATGTAATCAACACCTAAGCAGTAGGAAGGATGCGTGCCAGTGAGCCAACAAAACAAATGAAAAAATATTTGAAATCAAGGACAATCTTCCCTTCAAATGTGCCTCTTGGAGTCCTAATATATTTATCACCTTTCCTTAATACTCATCAATACCTCATCACAAATGGAAATTTGGCATAATTACTAAGACTAAAAATCCACTGGGGTTTTTTAATAGAGTATCCCAAGTACCTATAACTAGAGGAAGAGGAGGGGGAGTAAACTTCCTCTCACAAAATCACTCCCTCAGTTTCAAAGTGAACAATAGTAAGTCGTCAAATTACCAAAAGTGAACTTAAAACCTTGAAATTGGTTCTCCTAAATGCTATTCAAAAAGGAATCTCTCATATTCAATTTCTATGGTCTCCCTCTTTAAGATATAATGGATATCAAGCAACCCATCTACCTAGATTTCAAACAATTGAAATCTTCCTTTTCTAATGTCACTTTTACTCATGTTTATAGGAAATAAAGTAAGGAAATAGATAGTCTATCCAAGGATAGCCTTGCAATGCAAGAAGTAATTTGAGAGATCAAAGAGTGCCAATAGGAACATTATTATACTTCTCTTCTTGAAGCTTGGCTCTAGGATTTTTATTTTCTTTCAAATGAGGTTCTAAAAACACTCTTAGTGTCATAAATCTTTGAAATTTTGAAATGCTTCAAGAAGTAATGGCTAGTTTATGAAGTCCCCTATTGGGTATGTGTTATATTCTTTGCACGACTTGCTCTAGTTTTTTCCATGTTGCATGGGGCATGTAGGGGGGTTTGAGGGGGGGATCCTAGGCCCCTCCTTCAAGGGTTGCATGGGGGTGATATCCCCCCTTCGTGGGGGTTTGGGGGAAGCTCCCTCAAGATATTTTTTCATCGAGAAACGTGTCATATTTTTTCCTCTTTTTTCATGTTGCCTCAAGTTTCATGTCCATTGTTGGGAAACTTTTCGGCACACGGTTTTTTTTGATGGTTTCATATTTTTGGTTAAGTAATTGGGGTTGTTGACTAATCTAGGTCATTGGGTTAGGATTTTGGATGTCACTGGATCCTATATGAATATTGTATTTTAAATAATGTATCACTATGAATTAATATAGAATATGATGGTTTTCCCCGTTTGGGTTTCCAGAGGAAAAATATCTGTGTAATGTGTGTATTTTCCATTGTATTTTTTATGTTCTTTTAATGAAAATATATTTCTAGTAAAATATTTTACAAGGTTAAAATATACATTTGGTATCAGAGCTTTGTTCTCTTTAAGGGGATGCATTTTTGGTCAAGGGTTTGGCTTGGGGCTGTGATAAGCCTTGTTACGGTGGGATATCTATGGTATTGATTTTTCAGGTGAAAAGAAATGGAAAGAAGTGCGAAAAAGGAGATCGAGAAGTTTAATGGGGAAATTTTTGACATGTGGAAGCTCGATATGGAATATTTGTTGGTGGACAGAGATCAGTGGATCGCAGTGGATCCAGGTACTACACCTACAAGAACTTCAGTAGATGACTCAAAAAAGTTGGATTGGAAGGCGAAGAGCACAATTTGACTGTGTCTATCAGATTCAGTATTACTGAATGTGTCAAAGGAAGATACAACCAAAGATTTATGGGATAAGATGGGGAATTTTTATCAGTATAAGTCTCTAGTAAATAAAATTTTCCTAAGAAATGAGTTGTATAACTTGAGGATGAGAGATGGAGACTTGATGGAAAAGTATTTGAATGCCTTGAATACTGTGGTAGGTCAGTTAGTATATGTTAAGATTAAAATTTTAGATGAAGATAAGTCTATCATTTTGATATGATCTTTACTAGACTCATGGGATAGTCTAGTTGTGGCCATAGGTAGTAATAAAACTACCTTGAAGTTTGATGAAGTGGCCTCATCCTTGTTGACGAAGGATATGCAAGGGAAGAAAATGGAAGGACAAAGCACATATTAATTATTTGCAAGAGGATGCTCCCATGAAATAAATAGATCTAAGTCTTCAAGTGGGAGATATAAGTCTAAGGGTAGATCTAAATCTCTTGAAAATTTTGTAAAGGTATGCTGGAGATGTGGAAAACAAGGGCACTACAAGAAGCAGTGTAGATCCAAAATTTAGAAAAAGAAGGGATTTGAGGAAGCTCCTTCTACTGCAGAAAATACCTCCAAGGAAGAAGGAGGGGATGTGTACTTTTCTTCTTCAAGCACACATGAAGATAATGAGGCATGGTTTTTTGACTCAGGTGCATCCTTACATATGACTCCCCATAGGGAGTGGTTATGTGAATATGAAATGTATGATGGAGGTAATGTTTTCCTATGTGATGACTCAACAACCATAATCATAGGATGAGAAAAAGTCAAGTTTAGGCTCATATATGGAAGGATTAGAACACTACATGGTGTTCTGCACATCCCAGGTCTGGCCAGAAATTTGATTTCTGTAAGAAAAATGGACGATGCAGGGGTAAAAAAAATATTTGAAAAGGAAACCTACATGATGGTTCGAGGAGTAATGGTGTTGTTGAAGGGAGTTCGGTTCGAAACTCTATATATTCTACAAGGAAGCACTATTAGTGATGGGTTTAATAGTTCCATTGTTCCTAATATTAAGGTTGAGGAAGAAATACCTCCTATAGTCTCTAGAGAAAAGGTTATGCCGTGGCATCAAAGACTGGGGCATATTGGAGAGAAGGGTCTTTGACTAATACAAAATAAAGGTATAGTTGATTGTATGTCTAAATTCTCTCTGTATTTTGATTTTTTTTAATAGTGTGTATATGGGAAGAATAATAAGGTAACATTCCCCTCTAGTGCAACGAGGGAAGAAGGAATTTACAACTAGTTCACAGTGATGTGTTGGACCTGTGTCGGTTCCATCATTGGGTAAATATGTGTAATATGTCTCATTTATATATGACTTCTCTAGGAATATTTGGATATATTTCCTCAGGAAGAAATCTGAATTCTTTGACAGGTTTAAAGAGTTTAAGGCTCTTGTTGAGAATGAAATAGAGAAGAGAATTAAGGGGTTGAGGACACATAATGGCAAAGAGTTCTGCGAGAATGAATTTGAATAATTTTGTAAGAAGTGTGGTATATCAAGGAAGAAGACTACTTGATATACAACTCAAAAGAATGGAGTTGCAAAAGGGATGAACATGATGCTGATGGAAAAAGAAAGGTGCATGCTCAGTGGTGCCGTGTTAGGGAAAGAATTATGGGTAGAGTTAGTGGGTACTGCATGTTACCTGGTCAACATATCACCCTCATTAGCGTTGGATGACAAGACTGCACAAGAGGTATGGATTGGAAAGAAACCTTCTCTCTCACATCTCAAGGTATTTGGATGTGAGTCCTATGTTCATGTTCCAAAGGAAAAAAGGAGTAAGCTAGATAAGAAGGCTGAAAAGTGTTTCTTTATTTGGTATAAAGATGGTCTCAAAGGTTATAAGATTTCAAAACAAAAAACTAAGAAGGTTGTGTATAAACAAGATGTGGTATTTAGAGAAATTAAGGATGTTGTTAAACATGAAGTCCTACCAATTAAGGAAGAACCAGAGAAAACATAGTTTGATTTAAAGGATGATGAATTGGACTCTACAGAAGAATGAGAATCAGAAGAAGAAGATCCTCATATTCCAATATTGAGGAGATCAGTTTGAGAAAGAAGGCTACTAGAAAGCTATACTCCATCTGATTTCCATTCAAATTAAGCTTTGTCTATTACTGATGATGATCCTAGAACTGTTATGGAGGTAGTCAATTCATAGGATGGAAAGATCTATAGGAAGGCCATGGATGAAGAAATGGTAGCTTTGGATAAGAGTTAGGATTGATATCTAGTGGAGTTTCCCAATGGAAGAAATCCAATTGGAAACAAATGGGTATTTAAAAAGAAGATGAATGTTGAAGGCAAAGTGGAGAAATACAAAGCTTTATTAGTAGAAATAGATTATTCCTAGGTTGAGGGAATTGATTTTGCTGATATTTTTTCTCCTGTTACCAAGTTAACTTCTATAATATTTCTATTATCTGTTGTTGCTACATTTGATTTTGAAGTTAAATAGATGGATGTGAATAAATCATTCCTACATGGTGATCTGTAAGAGAAATCTATATGAAGCAGCTAGAAGGCTTTTATGTGAAGGGAAAGGAGCTGGTATGCAAGATGAAAAATTCGATGAATGGTTTAAAACAATCACCAAGGATGTGGTATAAAAAATTTGATACTTATATGATGAGACTTGGATTCATAAGAAGCAAATATGATCACTGTATGTATTTTAAATTAATTGATGATCATTTGATTTATTTCGTCTTGTATGTGGATGATATGATGTTGTTAGGAAACAACAAGGAGATTATCCAATATGTGAAAACTCAGTTGTCCTCTAAATTTGACATGAAGGATCTTGTTGGTTCAAATTTCATTTTGGGCATGGAAATTAAAAGAGATAAAAAAAGAGGAAACTCTAGTTAAATCAGATAAAATATGTCGAGACAATATTGCAGAGGTTAAATATGTAGGAATGTAAACTAGTCAAGGTACCTATTCCTATTGGTGTAAAATTATTTGTGGATAAGTTTCCCAAGACATGGGAAAAGGAGGAGGACATGTCTCGTGTTCCATATATGAGTGTAGTTGACATTTTGATGTATGAAATGGTTTCTAATAGACTATACATTGCACAAGCAATTGGAGTTTTGAGAAGGTATATGTGAAAACCAGGGAAGGATCATTGGATAATAGTAAAACGAGTTTTCATGTATTTGCAAGACACTGCTAGATATGGATTTTGTTACCAACGAAGACTAGGATTGGACATAGTGTTGGACATACATGGATATTTGGATGTAGAATGGGTTGGAGATATGGATCGTAGGACATCTACAAGTGGGTAAGTATTTAAATTCTTTGGAGGATAAATCAGTTGCATGAGAAAAAGCCAGGTTATAGTGGCACTTTCAACTATATAAGTTGAATACATGGAAGCCACTCATGCAAGTAAGGAAGCAGTATGGTTACAAAGATTATGTTCAGGTATTGGGTTGGTACAACAAGTTGTAAGGATAGATTGTGACAATGAGAGTGAAATATTTCTCATGAAGAACCTGAATTATCATTCAAAGAAAAATCATATTCGTATTCAATATCACTTTATGAGAAGCATGGTTGAAGAAAAGAAGGTTTTGCTGATGAAGGTGGAAACTTTGAAGAATGTTAAAGATTCATTAACAAAATCTATAAGCACTGTGAAGTTCTCTTGGTGTAGAGGATCCATGGGCATTGTTTTCATGGATTTTTGACTATGTAACCCTGTAACCCCCTATATGAAAAGAAAACAACAAGTTGGAGAATGTTGGGTACGTGTTATATTATTTGCATGACTAACTCTAGTGTTTTCTACGTTGTGTCAAGAACACAGGGGGGTTTGAGGGGGGGCCACTAGGCCCCAACTTTGGGGGTTGCAGGGTGGCAATATCCCCCCTGTGTGAGGGTTTGAGGGAAGTGCACCCAAGAAAAAAAATTTCCTCATGAAATGTGTCACATTTTCCCCTTGTTTTTCATGTTGCCTCAATTTTCCTCTCCATTGTTGGGCGGTTTTTCGGCACATGGTTTTTGTAGATGGTTTTCTATTTATAGTTAAGGAATTATGGTTGTTGACTAATCCAATTCATCGGGTTAGAATTTTGGGTGCCGCTGGATCCTATATGTATATTTTATTGTAAACAATGTATCACTATGAATGAATACAAAATATGTTGGTTTTCCTGGTTTGGGTTTGCAGGGGAAAAAAATTGTGTAATGTGTGTATTTTTCATTATATTTTTTTTTATATTTTATTGAAAATATATTTATAGTAAAATATTGTACAAGTTTAAAATCTACTTCCTCGAGGTGTAGGATAGTCGGTGATAGAGTGTTCTATTAAGGCACTTTGTGATGTGAAGTCACCGGTTCGAAACCTCTAGGGACATCGAGAATATAGCCATGTTAAGGTTTGGTGTGGTTGAGGTCAGGTGTGATCCCTGGGTGATATTGATGGCTTAGATGCCCAAGATTTGTGGTTTCTCAAGCCACAATCTAGTCTCGCACGTCACTGACAAATTAAGAAACAAAAAAATGGCTAGTTTATGAAAATATTTTCTATTAAACAATGTTTATAAATTATGGTTGTTGATAGGGAGGTGGGTAACCCCATTATATGTAATCACTTTATGTAATTTTTATCTATTTTCATCTCCTTGTTGATATATTTAGGAGCCACTCTTGCATTGGAATCACATTCTTATCTTTCTTTGGAGTCAGGTCTCTCGATCTTTTCAATTTCTTTCTAAAAACGATGAAGGAAATACCCTTACTGATATTCTTCTAATATAATTTTTTTATCCTCTAATAAAATTATTATATTTTTTTCCTTATATCTAATATAATTTTTTATCCTATAATAAAATTATTAGAATTTTTTCCTTAATTTTGTTTTTAAGTTTTTTCTTTTATTACACTTTTTTCTTTCATTATACTAAAGATTTGTTTTTTTATTCTTTAAATTTATAATATTGTTTATATATTTTATATTATATAAAAAAAGTATATTTAAATAGAATTTCGATAAATTAAAACAAATAATAATATCTTATCTGCCCAAGAAGGCAATCTACAGGAGAAGGTGACCACGTAAGACATATCTTGACTTCTGACCAAAAACTCTCCTCAGGGGCGCACATCTGAATAGGGGCGCACCATTAGTTTGGGTGACCAAGCAAATGGGGATCCAGACCGGGGTGACCCGAGAGTGTCCAAGAGGTTTTGGTGATCTCAGAGTGACCTCTAGGGATTAGTGGGAGAATCCCAGTGAAACCATGTAAGAGGGCGCACTCACTTCATTCCCACAAAGAAGAAAGCAACAAGGTTGCAAACCCTAGTTGGTGCGCCCTCCCTTCTACCTCAGAAAACTCGAAGTAAATTATTTGCTCCCTGAGAGAGTGGCTAGCTAATGAGATACGATTTCTCTTAGAGGTGGAAGCATGGAAAACTGAGTCACCAGGAGGAAGCGATGAAGGAAGGTGCGCTGGTTATTCTTCAGAAACCCTAAAAATGAAATTTTAGTGAATGTAAAATGCAAACTCAGAAAAGAAAACAACCAAGACACATACCTTTAGAAGAAAAGGTAATATTGCTTTATTTTAGTCTCGGTTCACCTTATATACCAAGGGAGCCATTTATTTTACATATATTTAATTCATCCTCAGAAGGTGAAGAAGTGTTGCTCCTAGGTGATTGACTTGTGCGTCCTAGGTGGGCGTTCCTGTAGGTGGCCTCCTTGGCCCAATTCCTCCCTGTTTAGATATGGAAGTGTCTCGACTTCCATGAGAATATGCAAAAACTTGTTGTAGAATACATCAGGTTTTATCCACTTTGCCTAAGCTGGAGTTTGGCCTTAACGGGCTACTAGATATGAAGTATAAGTCTGGTGTCTTGTAGAGTAACTTCGAGTGTCCAGTATAGTGTCTTTGGCCAATGGGAATTGGACATCATGAATGTTGTCCACTGGAAGAGTGATGGTGACTGGTTCTTCCAAGAGGGAAGGCTCAAAGAACTTTAAGTGATTTACATTAATGACATTGTGATTCCCAGTTGTGGTGGGAGATCCAACCTATATGCATTTTCTCCAATCTTGTCGAGTATTGTATATAGACCATATCTGATTGGCAGAAGCTTGTGATGGTGGCCTTTGAACTACTTCTTATCCAAGTGTAACCAAACTTGATCCCCTAGTTGAAAGGCCATGAAGGTTCTTTGTTTGTCAGGGCGCTGCTTGGCGTGATCTTGGGCTACTTTGAGTGTTGATGTGACTGCAATGTGGTGTTGTGCAATTTGTTGGAGAAATCGTTGAGATGAAAGTTGTTCCTGATGTTGATGGAAGGTACCTTGAGGAGGCCAAGTGAGTGGGATCTCGGTTGGAGATGCTGGTTGGAAGCCCAAGAAGACTTTAAAAGGTGAAAATCTTGTAGAAGAATGTGTTTTATTGTTGTAGCTATGCTGGAGAATGTGTAAGAAATTGTCCAATTGTTTGTTGCGCCCAAAGTGAGTTCGGAGAGCATGCACCAAGACTCTGTTGACAACCTCTGTTTGGCCATCCGTTTGAGGATGGTATGAAATAGAAAACTTGAGGTGGAACCCCAATACCACCCAGATGGTCTTCAAAAATGTACTGAGGAAGAGAGAATCTCTGTCTAAGATGATACTGCTTGGGAGGCCAAAATGGGGCCAGACATGATGGAAATAGAGTTCTTTTGTTTGCATTGATGTAGTAGTCTTTGTGCATGGGATAAAAAGTGCCATTTTTCTGAAGCGGCATACCACTACCCAGATTGCATCATGTTTATTTTGGGTTGTTGGAAGTCCACTTAGGAAGTCCATTGAGATTGACTCCCAATGTTGAGAAGGAAGCGACAGTGGTTGATACAACCCATGCTTCAAGTTGGATGGCTTGGATTGTGAGCATAAGGCACAAGCTCTGATAAATTTTTCAACTTGAGGTTGCATGGAAGGCCAATGAAAATGGCGTTGCAGATGTTGGATGGTCTTTGTGGTCTCGAAGTGGCCCCTATAGGATGAACAATGTGCTTCCCTAATGAGAAAGAGGCAGTCTTCTGAGTGTGGAACACATAGCAAATTCAACTTATATATCCACCCATCCCGAATAGTGTAGTCTAGGAAGGGGGTCTGATTGATCACTATGGGGCTTTGCAAAGCTTCCCAAATCTCTCAAAAGTCGATGTCAGTAGCATATTGATATTTCCATGTGTCATAAGTAGCACAACGTACTTCTAGATTGGAAAGAATTCGAGTGGGAGGTTGACTTAGAAAATCGGCCATTTTATTAGAAGTTCCTTTCTTGTATCTGATGACTAAGTGAAATTGTTGAATGTAGGAGGCCCATTTAAGGTTCCTTTGTTCCTGAATCTTCGATTGAGAGTTGATGAAAATCAAAGGGTGGTGGTTGGTATGCAGATTGGTTTCTTTCCCCAACAAATAATGCCTCAATTGTTTGAGTGCTTGCACCAGACTATAAAATTCCTTGTCATAGGTACTATAATTTTTCTTTGCCTCAGAAAAGGTTTCAAAGTGGTAAGTAATGGGGTGTAATCCCTGTTTAAGTACGACACCAATAACATATTGTGAGGTGTCAAACTCAATATCAAAGGGTTGGGATAGGTCTGGTAGATGTAAAATAGCGGATGAGCAGAGGGCGTCTTTGTGCTGAGCAAAGTGAGTAGTTTTTTCTTTGGTCCAGATGAATGTAGAAGAAGTATTTGAGAGTTGATGAAAAGGTCGAGCAATATTTGAAAAACAGGGAATGAACTTACGACAGAAATTGATGCCACCCAAACAACTTTTCAACTCCTTAGGTGAAGAAGGTAGAGGCCATTGTTTCAATGCTTGGATGTGAGCTAGATCTAGTTGAATACCCTTTGAGCTGACCACAAATATGAGATAGGGGACTGAAGTCTGACCAAAATATGATTTCTTCTCTTTGACTTGCAACTTGTGTTCTTGGAAAATTTGGCGAACTTGTCGGACATGTTGCATGTGAGTGTCCCATGTCCGACTGAAGATGAGAATGCCATCTAAGTAGATGACCAAAAATCAACCCAAATGTGCTCTGAAGATGTCATTGATGAGCCTCATGAAAGTGGCTAGGGAGTTGGTGAGACCGAAAGGCATGACTTTCCACTCAAAAAGACCAAATTTGGTCTTGAATGTTGTTTTCCAAACATCATCTGGGTTCATTCGAACTTGATGGTAGCCGACTGTCAAATTCAATTTAGTAAACCAATTAGCTCCTTGGAGGGTGTCAAGTAGTTCCTCAATCTGGGGAAGGGGGTAATGGTTTTTTATTGTGGCTTTGTTCAAGGCTTAGTAATTAGTGACAAGGCGCATTTATGAGGTATCTCGTTTAGGGATGAAAAACGCGACAGAAGCACAGGGAGAAGATGAAGGTTGGATGTAGCCAGAGTTGATGAGGTCAGTCAGTTGTCTTTCCATTTCCTTTGTTTCTGTTGGGGCCAACCGATAAGTAGGGGCGTTAGGTAAGGCATATCTGGGGATGAGATGAATGGAATGGTCAATGTGGTGGGCGGGGGGAAGTCCCTCCAGAGGTTGAAATACCTCTGCGAACTCGTGCAGGAGGGGAGTCATAGTTTCAGGAACATGGTACATTGTATTGTTTGGTGTTATTGGCCACACCAAATAGAGAGAGACACATTGGTTTAAGTGTACATGTGGAATTTTTTATTTGGTAGAAGGGGGTTTAGGTTTTGTTGTAGTTAAGATATAAGTGTGGCCTTCTTTGGTAATTTTGTACTAGCGGGATCTGGCTAGATAGATAGAATTTCTTTGGGTTTGGTATGGGATACTGAGTAGAAAATCCATACAATCCAAGGGGGAGACATCACAGAGGAAAGTATCTTTGAATTGGCCTATGGAGAAAGTTACCAGATAACGCTTGGAAACTAGACGGCGAGGGCCATCCTTTTGGACCCATTAGAGTTGATAGGGTTGTAGATGTGGAGTGGTGACAAGATTAAGGAGGTTGACAAGGGCTTGAGACACCAAATTTTTCTGGCTTCCATTGTCCATAATCAGTAAAGCCAAGGCATTTTTGATTTGGTAGTTATGGGTGAAGAGGGGTTGGGTGGATGCCTTCGAATCTTCCTGGGTCATTAGAATCAATGAGGTATCTAATTCTGTGGGATTTTCCAGAGGAACTTATTTGGTATCTTCTACTTGGGAAGGTGCAATGAGCTTAGTGAGTAGCATTTTGTTGGTTTTTAGATTTTGAAGGATTCGACAATCTGATGAATTGTGTGAAGTAGTTTTGTGGAATGAGCACCAGGGTGTCCTTGTAGTTG